>JARHVA010000515.1:3000000-3007500 GCA_037957365.1 Torreya grandis
GGAGGTTTCTTAACCAATAAGTCTCCCCTATTAAATGAGAATGACTATGTATTTTTTAGCATCAAAATTAATAAATATATAATTTCCTTGGGATATGAAATGTAGTATATTGTTGATGGATTCACTCCACCTTCTACACTACCAATTGATGCAATAGGGAAGAAGGTAGTTGAGAACAACTCTAAGGTAATGACTGCCATCTTGTGTGGTCTTTTAGAGGTAGAATTTATAAAGTTCATGAATTTTGATACAGCTAAAGGGATTTGGGAAATGTTGTAAACAATCTATGAAGGAGACACCAAAGTGAAGTTGGAAAAGTTATAGACCCACTAAGGGCAATTTGAAAGTCTGAGAATGAATGATGATGAAATCATTGAATCTTATATGATAAGAGTAGATGAAGTGGTAAATGGAATCTAATGTCTAGGAGAGAAGTTGGAAGAATTAATAGTAGTAAAAAAGCTACTAATATACTTGACATCTAAATTTGATACAAAAGTGTTTGTTATAGAGGAGATCAAAGATCTTAACATACTAAAGATGGATGAGCTTCATGGAATCTTGACTTCCTATGAAATGAGAATAAGAAAGTCACAAGGTAAAAATTTCAAGGATGAAGTTGATACAAACATTCATAATGACAAGATAGAAGCCATGTTTATTAGAAAACTAAAGAAATGATCAAGTATAAGGTCAAGTTTCCATTCAAGTGTTTTAACTATGGTAAGATTGGTTATTTTTCATATAAATGCCATAACAAGAATAAAAATGAGCATGATGAACATCATGGTGATGATAATAAGTTATATAAGTTTACAATAACAAAAAGAGTTTCAGTAAGTATAAAGGCAAGAAAGGGTCATTCAAGAACAAGACAAGATTATATATCAAAGAAGACATTAGCTCATCTGATGTAAGTGATACAATTACATTTGATAGTGATGATGATAGTAATGATCATAATAGTAATGAAACCTTTTTCATGGATATAGAAATAGACAATGAGGGTTGTTCAAAAGGGAAAAGTATTTTGGATGATTAATAATTAGATGAAGGAGAGTATCAAGTGAACCTTGAGGTAGAATTGGTGAGTGATATAGAGGATTTAAAGTTTCAAATAAGGAAGAATTAAAAACTAAGATCATTTGTTAAGAGTTATGAGTAGTAAATCAATATTTTTGAAGAGAGACTAATTAACAACACCAATGAACATGAAGAGATCATAAAACATTTAAAAACTTAGATTAAGATTATGGTTGCAAGTCTTAAGACCATGGAGGAAGAATGCATCAAGTTTGGAATATAAATGGAGTCCTTCAAGGTAGAAGCAGATCAAGCAATAGTCGAGTTGAAGACATAATTTTTTTGAAAAGAGCATTAAAGTATTTGGTAATATTTTTAATAATTATAGGTCTCCACATGACAAGACATTTCTTGGGTTCAAACAAGACCAAAAGGAAAACAAGGAGAGTCAAACCACAAAGGAAAATAAACTATCAATAAGTGATGATGCAAAAAAAGTTAAAACATATTTACAAGCTCTCAAATTTGAGACTCAAGTTGATCATAAACAAGTTAAGAGGAACTTGACTCCTTTAAGAGATGATAAAGGTAGAGGTGCATCATTAAAAATTAGATAGATAAGGTATGTGAATCCTTTCAATGGTTATTATTTCTCATGCAATCAATATGGACATAGAGTTATGGATTTTAGACATTATGCAAGAATAAATTCCTCATGAAAGAATAGGGTGAATGCCCGTTTCAAAAGTAGAATCATAATTATATGCTACAATTGTGATTAGAGAGGACATATTAAAAGGTATTTGAAGATAAGTTACATGAGGAAGATTAGTCAAGATAAGAGGTTATATAGTCATACCACTGAGAAGTGGATCAAGAAGTTGGACAAGGTAAAGGAGGATCAAAAGACTAAAGGAGAAAAATCTATGATAGCCTAGACTACATTTCACATCCAAGATGAAAGTATGAAATGGTATATATATAGTGGTTTGTCAATACACATGATAGGTGAAAAGATCAATTTCATCTCATTGAAGAAGAATTATATAGGAATAATGAGATTTGGAGATAACATAAATGCCAATATAGTTGGCAAAGGTATCTTGATTTTTGAAAATGGGAAAACCAAGACAAAACATGTGTTTTATGTGAAGGTTTGAAACATAACCTACTTAGTGTAAGTTAAATTTAAAACCAAGGACACACACAAACCTTTCATGATAGAGGGTGTGATATAAGGAGAACCAAATTAGGAAGGCTAATTTACAATGCAAAGAGAACTGAGAAAAATCTATATGTATTGAATGAGATCAAGAAGGAGTGATGTTTTATGAGAAAGATGGATGAGATTTGGATATGGTATAGTAGGTTAGGCCACCTAAAATTTGATAATCTAGTCAATATAAGCTCTAATAACTCTATGAAGAATATGCATAAAATTACCAAACCTACAAACATATTTTGTAAGGCATGTCATCATGGTAAGCAAACTAGAAAAAGGTTCAATTATAAAGAGTATTATACTACAATAAATTTAGATTTAATATACAATGATTTTTGTGTACCTACTAGAATTCAAATCATTCAAGGAGATAACTACTTCATGTTACTCATAGATGGCTACAAAATAATGACTTGGATAACATTCTTGAAATAAAAGTCTGAAGCTCTTGACAAGTTCAAGACATTCAAGGCTCTTGTTGAGAATGAAAAGAATGGGAAGATTAAGTACCTAAGATATAAAAAAGGAGGAGAGTTTTGGTTTAATTATTGTGATTAATTATATGAGATCCATAGAATAATGAGATATTTATGAGTATCTAAGACATCTCAGTAGAATGAGTTAGTGGAAAGAAAGAATATGAAAGTTAAAGTGATGGCAAGAACTATGCTAAATGAGTCAAGGATAGCTGATGGATACTGGAGAAAGGTAGTGAACTCTATAGTTTACGTTTTGAATAAAGGATAGATAAGAACTTATGGAAATAAAAATCCTTATGAACTATGGAAAGGTAGACCTACTAATGTGAAACACTTTAAAGTGTTTGGAATCAAATGCTTCATCAAAAAAGATGAGGAATACTTAGTTAAGTTTTACTCTAGGTTTGATGAAGGTATATTCTTGGGATACTAATAAGTGATATTAGCCTATAAATTCTATAATAACAAGGTGTAGAAGATTGTGTAAAACACCAATGTGAATATTGATGAGACCAGTTCTAAGAATTCACACTCATAGTCAAAGGATACATCATAGAATATAGACTTCAATAATGAAGAGGAAATAATAGAGATTGATGAGGAAGAATAATAAGTTGAGAAAAGATAAGATTCAAAAGGTCCTTAAAGATAGATTTAGAGAGACCATCCTGAATCACAAATCATTATCAACAAGGATGCAGGTAAGAAAATAAGGATAAGAATGGTAAGTAACCTAAATCAATATAATGTTTCTCTATTGTCTATGATTTAACCTAAGAATATTATATAAGAAAGCATAGTCAAGTTTTGGATAGGTGTTATGAATGAGGAGTTGGACCAAATAGTAAAGAATGAGACTTGGGAACCAATTCCTAGGCCTAAATACAAGAATGTCATTGGCACAAAATGGTTGTTTATAAAAAAGTTCAATGAAAATGGAGAAGTCACTATGAATAAGGATAGATTGGTATGCAAAGGGTATGCATAATTTAAAGGAGTAGAGTTTGAGGATACCTTTGATATAGTAGCAAGATTAGAGGCCATCAGATTGTTTCTAGCACATGCAAGATTCAAAGGGTTCAAGGTGTACCAAATGGATGTCAAATCCACTTTTCTAAATAATAACTTCTAAGAGGAAGTGTACATAGAGAAACTTGAGGGTTTTTCATTATTAGGTAACAAAGACTATGTTTGTATATTTCAAAAGGCTCTTTCTAGTCTAAATCAAGATCCTAGAGATTGGTACACTAGATTGGATAGGTATCTATTGGACCAAGGATTCAAAAGAGGAGTTACAGATAGTAATTTGTACATAAATACAAAATATCACCATTAGTTGATAGTAGTTATCTATGTGGATGAAATCATATTTGGTGGAAATAATGAGAATATGACTAAGGCCTTTACATATGTGATGGAGGAGTTTTAGATGTCCATGTTGGGAGAACTATCATTATTTTTTGGGTTACAAATCATTCAATCATAAAAAAGTATATTCATTTCAAAAGCTAAGTAAATAAGAGAGATGTTGAATAAGTTTGAGATGGAATATTAAAAGGTAGTTATCACACCTATGATCATAGGGTGTGAGTTAAGAAATGAAGATGAATCTCCAAAGGTTAGTAAGACATTATATACGTCAATGATTGGATTTTTTCTATATATTACTACCTCTAGGCCTAAAATCATGCAAGTAGTAGGTCTTATGGGAAGATTTCAAGAAAACTCAAAGGAAAATTTTCTATAAGCAGTTAAAAGGCTACTCAAGTATCTCAAGGGGACTATGGAGTTTGGGTTGTGGTATCCAAGGTACAAGGAGTTTAACTTGATAACCTATACAAATGTAGACTAGATAGGGAGTCTATATGATAGGAAGATCACTAGTGGAGGAGATTTATTCTTAGGAGAATGCCTAGTATCATGGATAAGTAAGAAGAAACCATAAATGGCACTATCTATTTGTGAAACTAAGTACATCATAATAGTTTCATGTTGCACTCAAGTTCTATGGATGAGATAGACCTTAAAAAGACTACAAATTAGAGTATGATATTCTTAGCCCTATCTATTATGATAAAACAAGTGCCACAATCATCTCAAGTAATCCTATCATACACTCAATAACTAAGCACATTTACATAAAGTATCATTTCACAAGAGAGCATGCAAGTGAATAAAGTGTTAAACTTGAATATTTTTCTACATAGGATCATATTGCAAACATTTTAACCAAGCCTCTTCCAAAGGCAAAATTTGAGCACCTAAGATAGGAATTGAGAGTAATTCATACCCCTACTATCCATTGATAAATTCAAGGATAATGGGACCTAATAAGGTGGTTCATTAGTTCCAAGATCAAGTGAGTAGTGACAATAAGGTATGCATGGAGATAGGGGGGCATGTTTTTATGAAGCCTAGTCATGATCATAGTCATGACATGAACATGTATGTGCATTAAAAATGAATGAAAATAGGCATGTGAAGGTTTTTTTTAACTATTTGAGAATGTATGTGAGGAATTGGAACTTTCATGATAGTTTTAGGGTGAGCCTATAGGGGTAAGACCTTCAGAATAAGCCTACACATAGATCTCTCTTAGACCCTGACTGGCCTAATGAGGTATTAAGGCTAGATTTAAATTCAAATATGAATATATGATCATGAATATATGTGATATAATTTATTTTAGGCATTTTCACAAAGTTTTAGGTCATGGTTTGAAGTAAATTGCATGAATGAGTGTTTTAGGCCTTCTCGAGTTCACATAATAAGGTCTCAAAACCCAAGAAGAACTTTTATATGTTCATTAGAATGTGTAACCTATGAATGGGAATTTGATATATTAAGGATAGATGGGTAAGGGTCATAGATAAGTATCTCTAGGAATTAGTTTTGGATTCAAGGGGTAATCTTTAATGAATAATCATTAACACCAAAACCTATATTAAACCTTTAAAAAACCCTAATAAGGACCCGATATGAAATATATTGTTCAAAATAGATAAATATGGATTAAAATTTATATATAAACTATTTTATGGTGTATTAAACCCTCCCCTATACCTCCAAGTGATGGTGGTTATTCAGATGAGAGATAAAAGATGTAAATACATGCTTATTTGTTAAGAAGTTATTGTAGCTCTCAAAAGTTACATTGGTCAAGAAAATCAAATGGATGGTAGAAGAATATAGAGAATCATTTTACATGTCCATGATGATCTATGGATATTTTATATCCTTAAAATTTTCTAATCTTGTCATCCAAGTTATCCAATTGTAGACATATCTAATAGTGAAAATAGTGCAAAACCTAAGTAGAGATGAAAAGATAGATTTGAGGGTCTATGCATGATATATTAATGAAAAAAAGTGAATAAATAATTTATTCATGAATTATAAATTATATTAATTCTTTGGATAATCTTCATATAGTAGTATATATGGGAAAAATTTTGCTCACAAAATGACTTATCTGGTTCAGATAAGATTGTGTGATATAAGGTCAAGAAATCGGTCTACAAGGCCAATATTTTCCATTAGACCATATGAATTTTATATATAATTATGATATATAACATAAATAACCTATCATTTAACCCCATATATATCTATCTAGGACCATCCCAATGTATCACATATAGAATAGAGTAGACAAAGGGCCAGGTCCATCTATAGGAGCCCCTCCCCTCCCCTTCCCCCCCTCTCCCTCTCCCTCTCCCTCTCCCTCTACATAAATATAGGTGGTGATGGGGATAGGTATTATATCCCAATATAATAGTATCATTTTCATGCATCAAGAGTCATGATAAGTGTCTACACAGGTGTTGAACATCTAATTCATCATGACTAGTTTTTGAAGTAAATTGGTAGTTCTGAGTGAGTGAGTTGTAGAGATTTTATTGAGTCTTTATCTCATGATAAAAAGTGTTATAGGAATTTTTTTATTAACCTAAGATAATTTAAAACATGCATACATGTTTCATTTGTCAATTTTTAGTAGCTCAAGGGTGTTTAAGATTCATTTTTATAAGACAGACTTTTGAGGTACACAAGCCTAATAGGGTAGTTTGTCCTAAAAGAGATTTCATGGTATGATAAAAGGATATAATCATAATAAATAATGTATTATGTCATAATATTTTAATTATTAAGTTTTTGAATAGTTTTTAGTTATTGAATAAATCCATTTGGGCCTAATAACATCGATATTTGGTGTTAAGAGGATAAACCATATGCAATTAGATCTCCATGAGGCCTAAAGGATGAGTAAGGCCTGCATGATTTGTTTAAGACCAAAAGCGGTTAAAATTATATTTTAATAATGTTCATACTATTATCTAATAACTATTATATGTCTGAATAATTGGTGTGTGACCATGATACTAGTATATATACAAGGTAGTTTAGGTCTATTTGAATGTGAGCAATAGAAACAACTAAAATATTGCTTGGTAGAGAATAAGGAGGTGTTAAAATGAGACCATAATATAATATCAAAGGTGTGGTGATAAATATTAATTATGTGGTTGAGTTGGTGCTGATTCACTTAGGGATTTGGTGCTTCCTTGCAAGTATGTGCTTATTAAAACCTAATCAAGTGGGTGTTGGACTTCATTAGGGTTGGTGCTCTAAGTCGAGTTGGTGTTCAATAGAATATTGATCTTTAATTTTATAGGATTATAGTCCATTTTTATATATCACATTGGGTTTTATTCCCCTTGAGGGTTTCCCATTCATATATGTGTTTTCTTGTGTTATGCTCATGTAAATTGATTT
>JARHVA010000515.1:3012500-3245000 GCA_037957365.1 Torreya grandis
TGAGTTTGACATTTAATTTTCATTATGTTCTCCCATGACTTCCTTCTCTTGGGATATATTTTCACTATTTTATTTAGATAATTGCATGAAATAAATATATTACCCTATTGGAACACTCACATAGTAAAATTTTAACCATCACTTTCATCTCCAACATAAAGAACTTACTTTTTTTGTATTTTCTCCATTGTAGGCAAATTTTGAATTGGGAAAACATTTTTTTATTTTTTATTGTTTCCATAGACATATTTCATAAATCATATTAATTTTTAATCATCAATAATATCATGAATTGTATTTACTTTTAAGTTTTGTATGAAGAGGAAATAATTTCTTACTATATTATCATTTGTGAAAATCTAATCATTCCCTAATTCAAGCTCTTTCAAAACACTTATCTCTTTAAATTTTTGTTTTTTCCACTCAATGTTTGCAAGGTATGCGTATTATAGTTTAAAATTAAATATATTAATGGATTAAACCAAACTTAGAACATGGAAAGTCATAGAAAAATTTATAAAATTAGAAACATGAGTTGCATTCCATCATTAATAATAATTGTTTCAATGGAGTCTCCACTATTAATTTTCAAGGGGAATATTTACTTCAAATTATAAGAATGAAAGACACCTTTAAAATCCCTAGAAATGCCACAAAAAACTATTGGTATTAATTTTGGTCACTTTGGATTTATGACCCACCCAATAGGAAGAGATACAAACTCACCAATAGTTGGAAAAGTCAATGCAGGAATGGTGATTCTCCTCGACATTTGAGAGGGACAATTCCATTATTAGATATGGGTATTTTTATATTTTTATGTACTTTTAACCAAAATGTACAAAAAGGAAACAAATTTTATAAATGGTGGAAGGTGAGAATAATGGTGAAGGAGAGATGAGAAACCCATAGTTGAATGAATGCATATAACTGCCACAATAACTTGAATTTGAATGAAGGTGAAGAGTCATGCATGAAAGAGAAAATTCATATTTTATTCAATAACACAAATATGAAACATACTTATTTTATCCATCCTCCTATGTTGGATGCTTCTAGATAGGTTATATATTTACATTATCTTGAAGGTTAAGAGACATTTGCCACATATGGCTAGACCTTAATAACCATTACCATGTAGAGAGTGTGTATCCATAGCCTAAGCCAAAATAAATAAATAGGAAGGAGAGAAAAGGGTGGGATGAAATTAAATTACTTACATATATATATATATATATTTGGATTTGGGAATCTTTATTAGGTGAATCAAAGTTAGATATAAAAAATCCAAGCTTCCCTTACTTTACTCCTTGGCATAGGTAAAGTAGGTGGGGAAAGATTTCATTATCCTAATAGGTAGGTAAAGTTTGAGATTGAGGTAGGGCCTTCAAAATGGTTCCCTATATATATATATATATATATATATATATATATATATATATATATATATATATATATATATATATATATATATATATATATATATATATATATATATATATATGGTTCCCCCCCATTCATATGCTATTATTTGATATACTATATTGGGGATCAGGGAATACTCAAAGTATGGCAAGGCCCTAGTTTGGCCTTTAGGTCCCATTGGGCCATGTACAAGCCTTAAGTGGCCCCTCTTTGATATACTATATTAAATCATATGACATTAATTACTATTTATATAAAATTGTGTATACATTATAATGGGTATAGATTGAGTTGGGTTAGGAAACACACTCTATCAAATACCAAAATGGAATACACTCTAGTGGAGTAGTGACTTTCTATCTATCTATCTAGAAAATCTAGTATACTATGGATATATGGTTAACTATGGGGTTGGGATTGGAATTATCAACTAGTATATATTTTCCCCTATCTATATAGATGTAAATGTGGAATCTCAACTCTAGGATTGAGATTATTAGATGCCCAATTCCATATATATATATATATATATATATATATATATATATATATGTAATTAATAAAATTTCATCTGACCTTTTTTTAATTTCTTTCCTATTTATTCTAGCCTATCACTTTGGATATGCAATCTCTCTATGATCTAAGCATAGATCATTATATAGATCTTTGAAACCCACTAAAAAACTAGATTATATCTTTGAGTTCCTTATTTGAGTGAAATATGATGAGTGAAAAAGAGTTTATTTGGGACTTATTTAAGTAAAATTTGGAATATGAGAATAAGATAATCTGGCATAAATAAGAAGTTGTTGTACCCACCATCAAGGTCTTGGATGGAGTGATTAAGTATGAAATTTGATGAATATGGATTGATTAGATATGATGAATTAGTTATTAGGGATGATGAGGGATGATGAGGGTCAATGAGGGAGTGATTAGGGATGATGACAGATAGTGAGGGTTAATGAGGGAGTGATTAGGGGATGATGGGTGAGGAAAGAGTGATTAGAGATGATGGGGGATGATAAAGGAGTTATTAGGGATTATGAGGGATGGTAAAGGTTAATTAGGTATTGATTAGGGATAATTAATGAACTATTATAAATGAGAAGTAATGGTAACAATCAATAAGTGATTGAATAGGAATGATGGAGTGATTAAGGATGATGAGATGATGAAGCAATGATTAGAGAAGATGAGGGAGTGATTAGAGATGATGAGGGATGTTAAGATCAATGAGGGAGTGATTAAGGACAATGATGAGGGAGTGATAAAGAGAAATGAGGAGGGAGTGATTAGGGATGATAAGGGATAGTTAGGGTCAATAGAGGAGTAATTAGGGATGATGAGGGAATGATTAAAGATGATTATGGATAGTGAAGGTTAATGAATGAGTTATTATGGATAATGAGCAATGAGGAGAGAGTGATTATGTGTGATGAGGTATGAGTAATAAGTGATTAAGGATGAGGGAAGGATGATGAATAAGTGAAATTAACATAAAGTGTTCATTTGATGTGTGTAGGTCATCAATATGACCCATACTACCCCAATCACACCACTTTAGAACAAGTTCAAATTGATTAATTTGAAAACTTAATTTTTTATAAACTTAGGACTCCTAGAAATGTTAGGAAGTAATCTAAAAGGAAAAAAAACCTTTAAAAATGACTATATGCTTACTAAAAATGGATATCAATTGTAAAAGTTATGCCCTGAAATCCCTAGGTTCAATACTAAGATCCTATAAATACCTAAGTATTGACTAAGTTGGATTTTGAAAAAATATTTTCCACATCATAAGGTGTGTAAATGTGATACCAACTCTATTATATGTATAGTGACCCTAATTTATTATATTTACTAAAATAAATTTAAAGTATTTATATTATTACATTTATATTCCTTATACTTAGCATTTATATTGTTAAATATTAACTTTAAGTAAATATTACCTTCCTCTACATGTTTTTGTGTTTTTGGGTGGAAAATAATAGGAACACATACACATTCTTCCTAACATATATGATTTCCTAATAACATATACATGTTTGACCATAATATGTACACATTATTTGAATTTATGTTCAGAACCATTGAACCTAAGAATGCATATACATTCCTAAAAACATGTAAGTGTTCCTAATAATGCATACCTTCTTATGTTTAGTGGTTCACATGTTATTAGGAATGTTTACATGTTATTATTAATGGATATACATTCCTAGATTTGGTGGTTCTGAGCTTAAATTCAAATAATGCATATGCATTATGACAATAATGTGTACGTATTATTGTCATATCATGTATTCACTAGTGGAAATGTCAACGTAATTACCCCCAAACTCTATATGCATACCCATATTATTTATAGTAGTGATTAGTGTATACCTATAATAAAATTATAGTTTTACACATGAAAAATTGTTTCATAATAGGAACTATTACACCATAATTCCTTATACATAATTATTTAGTAATAAACAAATCTAAAATAAGCCTAATACAAGATCACTTTTATGACAAGTTATTTCTATAAATTGAAAACTAAAATAATAAATTTAATTTAATAATCATTAATATATAAATAGAATTATAAAAATATACTCTAATACAATAGAAATTAGAGTCAATAAAATAAGGTCAACTTATTGACAATAAAAGATCAACATAAAAGAAGCCTTGCTCAATAAGTAAGCAACTCATGTAACCTAGTGAAGATAAGTGCCTTAAATCCATATATAGTAGGTAATTGAATAAAATAAGACTAATTTAAGTTAATTCATATCCAAAAACAAATAAATTAACACCTCTTGTGTATGAGTGGATAAAAATTCAATCTCAGTTAAGTACACATTTAATGAACTGCACTCTAACTAACACTTCTAGATTTTTTTTAGGAAGTAACCAAAAGGTGTCCAAAATTGACTGAGAAACTAATATAGTAAATAACTAAATTAAATAAACTTAATAATTTAATAATAAAGCAAATAAACTAAACATAACATTACTAATCATATTCCCATATTGGCATCATACTCAACAATATTAAAAATTGAAATTTTAAAATTTTCTATTTGTAATTTAAAGAGAGAGCAAGGAGAGAATGTAATCTAATTACCCTGTAAATTGTAGATGGTGATATTTTCATGCCTACTTGTTTTTAATTTTTTATAAGTTATGATTTTTTATAAAATTAGAGTGGTCAAGACTCAATTTGAAAAATAATTGAATGCTCTTGAGTTGGAAGGATTATATTTTCCAACTCTAATTTGACTATATACAGTAATCTGTAAAATATTTGAAGGGATGGAACCATTAACTATGTCTTGATAAGTATTTAAAAGGTGAAACCATAAATTTTGGGTGTCACTAAACTCTAATGTGGCCCACTTAAAACTAAGGAAAATCACACCATTACAGAGGGATCTAGATTCAATTTGAAACCTTGTAACTTTGAAACTTGATATTTTTTAAAATGTCATTGTATAAACATGAAAATGAATTAATACCATTCCCTATATATCTATACCATATTTAAACTATATTTGAATTTTGAATTTTGAAACTTTTGAACCTTTTCCACTTTTGAGAACTTTCAAAACATTTTCAACTTTACAATTTACAATTATGGGAAGGAGTGAACATTCATGTCACATGTCCATATAAATTAAAAATATTGAATCACATTTCAATTTGAAAACTTTATAATTACATAAACCTAAAATTTTACTCATGAGGATTGAATTTTCTAAGCAATCACATTGTGATGTCACCCTTTTAAAGATGAGATATGTAGCCTACAAATAACTTATCTTAAAATAAAGCATATGTCAAAGATATATTTATATAATAACATTTTAAATATTTTAAATTGATTTAATCATAGTATTTTAATATAGATGTTGAGTTATCATATAAAACATGTTGTAGAAAGATGTATCATTGAAGCATAGAAGTAATGTATGCATGATATACATCATGGAACTATATAAAAAATAGTATACAAGTGATGCATGATATTAATCATGGTACCATAGTAACAAGAAATAAGAACATAATTAATGTCACATAATGTCATGCAATCATATTAATGTCATTCATAAGGCCCAAATAGGCCACATACAAGGGACATGTATATGTTACATAACACACAAGGATAAATACCACATGCCAATGAGATAATGATGTCATACAAGTAATAATTTTAACATACAAGACCAAGCACCACACACATAAAAATAAAAAAAGTGTAATTCATCATGTAGTAAAATAAGAATGTAAATCAAAGCATGTAACAAATGAGAGTAATGTACCTCATAAATATATATAGATATATTTATTACTAGATAACATATTTCATGTAATCTATCAAAACATGTGTATAATATGTAGCTTAACATGATACAGAGGTTTTGGATAGAGATAACATTAGAAAGAGTTCATGGTGAATGAATAAATGTGGCCAACATAGAAAGGGTTTTAGGTAATAAGGGAAGCCTGGCATCAAATAATCATTTGAAAGTATGCCTTGTATCACATGCAAGTACCCATGAGAAAAATTATGTATGTAAATATGAAATATATTATTTATTTATAATATAATTAAAAACATATGAAAATGAGTATGCTAATGATATTTAAAAATACTTTAGGTCTAAATTTTTATTTTTTTAAATTATGTATATTTTATTATATTTTTGAATTATTTGAATTTACTCCTTATTTGGATGGTTTTGAAAAAATTTAAAATATTTTGGAATTTAAAAACATTTGATAATTTTGCTAAGAAACAAATATATGAAAATTGAGGAAATGGGAGGAATGGAACAATCCTAAACAATTGGGGAAAAAATAATGTATTTAAGAAGGAATGCAAGCAATATGCCCCAAATGTATGTGGAAATAAAGTGTAAAAATGTAACATAGATAATAATCATGACTAGGTGTGCTTATGTAAAAAATGAGGTATATTGATAATGTAATTACAAATGAAATCATTAGAATCTATATATGTGAAATAATGATTAAGTGGATTTTCTATAAATAATTAGTATGTCAAGGGATGTAATATAGTTCTTTTGTCTTATTTGAATTTATTTGTTAAGCAAGATGGAAATTTTCCAAAGTGAAGATAAGGTTAAGGGCTTATAAGAATGCTAGGGAACTAGGGATAGAAGAATTACCAATGGAGTAAAGGATAAAGAAGATATGTAGAAAGTAAAGTGCAACTATAATCCAAATATATCATCAATGGTATGCCTTTGTATAGGCCTTGTATCATCTGCATTTTAATCCTCAATTATAATACCATATTCATATTTTACATAATTATTATCATATGGATCATATAAATATTTTATATTATTAGGATCATAATCATAAATGTAATAATTATCATAGGAGACAATTAGCTTGTTAGGTTGTGCTTGAAATTGTGAAATGCCATTTTTATTATCTTTTATATTCATGTATAGGAAAGTCATTGCACCATATATTTGTGTTAATTTTCTAATATGTTCATTATTGTTAAGAACATGCATTTTATCTTGAGTGATATAATAATAATGTATGATAATTTGAACATTATGATGAGAAGTAATTTGTGCTTTGAATTTTTGAGTGGAATATATCACCATAAACTTTGCCTTATATTGATATTCCATGTATGAATTAGAGATGATTCTTGATTCCTTAGCAATCATATTATTATCATTAGACTCTTTAGTTACCTTTTGATTTGGAAATTCCTTTATGTGATTTTTTTTAAAAACATGGTTTATTGATTATTTCAAATTTTTTCTAGTAACTTTTCTTTTAGTAATTGTTCTTGTTGAAATCTTACTTGTTCATCTTGTTCTTTTTGTAATCTTAATTATTTTATTTTTTATTTTTAATCTTTTTTTGTTTTGAATTGTCCTTTAGTATCCATTATTTTTATTTTTTATTTTTACACTTATTTTTAGGATAAATAATATAAGGTGGTTACTTAATTGATTTATTTGATATAGGATCAACACTCTCAATGATTTTTTATATTTTTTTCTTTAAATCCCAGCAACTATTTATATGATGCACATGCATTCTATGATATAAAAAGTAATATATTAATATTATTATAGGATTCATATAATGCAATCAAATTATTTAAAACCATTTCTCTTATAATCTCACTTTGACTCTTATTATCCTTTTCTCTACTTTTTGAGGCATTGATTGTATATGTATGTTGCTTAGATGTGAATACATGATTAAAACTAGAATATTAGGGATTATTTATATATTTTTTAATTATTTTAAACATATATTATATTTTAATATAAATATTTATTTCATTTCTCAATTATTATATTAACTTTTACATAATAATGATTTAATCTTAAAGGGCTTCATAAACAAAAACTAGGTAAGTAAATTAATTTAATGAAAACATCATCAAAAAGAGGTTTGGGATAAGGAGGGATGTATTTTTACTTTAGATTAAGATATTATTTTATTATAAATTAGTTAATTTATTCTTAAGGATAAATAACATGGAAATAATTATGATTAGCAAGAGATGAAATGTCATCATGTGGTAACTATATGTTAAAATTATGAAATTATGGTGCAAGAGTATTATTATGTGAAGACAAGTATGAGGATGGAGTAGGAATAACATAATAAGACATGTTATAAATAATGTATTTTATTTCAATTATAATCTGTAATATGCTAAGGGAAGATCAAGGAATTTGATCCTCATAGGTTGGTAAGGAAGAGATATAACATGTAGGCTCAATATAATTACTTATGCATATCTTATATGGATTGAATTTATAATTATGAATGCCATTCAATGAAGTATAAAAATGAATGGAAAATTGGGTATGTAAGGATAGGGATGCTCCATGTGTATATTAGGAAGTAATCTAGTAGATATTACATAGTAATCATTATGAGGCTTTGTGGGATATAATGGGACATTCATAAGTGATAATAAAGGAAGGTTAAAAAAGGGGTTTTATAAGAGAATCCATGGAGGAATATAAGGAAAAATTCAAAGCATAATTTAGGGTATAACACAAATATGAGGCTAGAGGTATGATCAAAGGTAGGTTTAGAGAAAGAGCGATAGAGAAAATCCAAAAAATGAATGCATACATATGACCGAATATAAATCAAAATGGAATGGGAAATAAATATCCAAAGAGTAATCTATAGGATATTCCAAGGGGTAATATGAAGGTGTGACCAAGAAGAAATATAAACAACATTCTGAAGGGGAAGCTAAGTATGTGACCAAGGAGGAATCTAGCTGAGATTCTAACAAGAATTTTAGTTAAATACATTCATGATCCTAAGAATAATTAATATCAAGTTTTCCATTATTTACTAAATTATCATCAACATAATAATTATAATAATCCTCTATAATTTTTTTACTTTTGATTCTTTGTCCATTCATCATGAAATTAAAAAGCATAGAATAAGTAAATAACACTAAAACTAAATAATTTATACCATTAATGCATTTAATTTTACTATCCATG
Organism: Torreya grandis; assembly: GCA_037957365.1. Lineage (NCBI taxonomy): Eukaryota > Viridiplantae > Streptophyta > Pinopsida > Cupressales > Taxaceae > Torreya > Torreya grandis. The sequence goes on from JARHVA010000515.1 coordinate 3,021,458, forward strand.
ATTATATAATGAAAAGGGAATGAAACAAATAAAATGTGTAAAGTAAACAAGAAAATATAGCATGTCTATAAATAAGTTAATGATTATGAATACAATACAAGAAAAAATTAAGGTATGAAGGTGATATATAAAAGTGTTTCAATGTTTTATAAGATCATATCCTTTCATTAATTGATTAGTGTCTGCCCAATGTTTCAAATCACTAACTACAAAATTATAACCATGAATGTATCCCACTAACCCTGGTTTTGATAGTATGGTGAGAGTGACTTTCTTGGATGATATAATCCTCTCAAGTGTGCCATAAATCACATGGATGAGGCTTCCTATTTGTATAAACAATGGAACCTATGTTTTTATAATATATGTTGAGGTAAATTAAAACTAAACTCCATGTTTACAAATGTACTACAACTATGAGTATTGTGGTAAAGCCCTCATACCACAATGTTTATAAATAGAAAACCATGTAGTACTTCACAATAGTCACTAATTAGTTTTAAAAATATAAAAACAAAATTTATAAAACAAGTAAAATAAAAATAAAAATAAAATGAGAATAAAAGTGAAATATTTTTAATTTTACAAATCAAGCAAATTTTAACCCTGGGTCAAAAGAAAGATCTTCTATGTCAGAAAGATCCAATGTGATAATATAATTCCTTGAGTGTTAGATTTAAACTAAGGTTGAATAAATTAAATCATTTTTTTATATAAATTATCCAAGTTCAAATCCTATTTTATTTTAATGTCAAGAATTTATAGAAATTTGAAATAAGTCATATCCCAAAAATCAAGGAAAAATAGAAAACAATGTTTTAAAAATAATGGGTTCACTAGAATATTTAAACCTTTAGATTTAATTATTTTAAAACTAATGGAATTAAAGTATTGAAATGTAAATTTTGATATTTATTGATATGATATTAAAATAAAATAAACTATAGAATTTACTAAAAATTAGAAACTTTCTAAAAATAGTTAATTTGACTAGAGTTATAATGACCCTTAAAATATAAATAAATTTAACTTTAGAAATTATCTATAGATATAAAATATATAAAATGAACTAAAAAAATAGTCATGTCATAAAATAGTATTTTAAATATATTGAGACAAGTCTATACGAGGAAGAGATATGCACACCTTAAACTTGTCTAGATATTATGGCCATGTCCTAGTTGACTGTATAAATGATTTTTGGATATGGGTCTATGCGATCACCTACATGGTTTGACTATTGAGTTTTGTGCTCTATGTTGTCACATGGAATAATGTAAAGAGAAAAACCTATATCCTACACATGCACTATATATAAATTATTTAACTAAGGGGGAATAAAAATGGATTAAATAGGATGGTCGAGTTGGCCTTAGAAATCTTATGTGAGTAAATTTTTCCTACATAGCCCATATGGTCCTCAAAAATATGTAATTCTACCTCTTACAGTGTTTATGTGTTATGTCATTATGAAACTATAATGTTTATATTTATAATATTGATTAAAATTATTGATAATATAAACCCTTGACGTATAATAAACAATACTCATACTTGGATTAAGACTGCTAGAATGTTACAAAGTTGGGATGGGAAGAATAAGAATTCTTTTTCTTAGTGTGCAGTGTAATTTCTAGAGAGATATATTGGGGGAATATTGAATGTCCTTGATGTGATTTTATAGGATAATATTTAGAAATAATTTGCTAACCAACCTTACCAAACATGTAGGAGAGTATTTGTGTTATGCATCAATTTAAAAAAATGACTATTAGAAAGTGACTATAGGATCACAAGAGACAAGGATGTAATAAGGGACAAGGATGCAATGTGTCCTTCTCCAACTAATTTATACTTGTCCTAGAATACCAAAGATTGTTAAGATGTTTCTCATAGGAGACAATGGGATAAATAGGGATGAATATATATGAAATAGGAATGTCTATATGATATTTTAAATCTTTATAAGATAGTGAAGGATCTCTTGTAAATTATGAGTTAGTGAAATGGTGAATAGACCAAATAAGGGTAAGTATGCCAATAATAAATATTTCCAAGCATTTAATGATTAATTTTATGTGTCTACGCTTCTATTTTATGTATCCTCACTAAGCTACGTTCATCTTCAATATTCATATAAAAACCATTTATGTATATTTCCACCTTCTTCTCAATCTCACTATTACTATCATTGATTGTAATATTATAGAATTCATTCATTTTGTCATTCACACTCATCTCATTTTTTCTCAAGTTTTGTAACCTATTCAATAAATTTATATGATATTTCCCAAGTATAAACTTTCCTTTCAACTTTAACACCATGTTCTACCAACATCTGATAGTTTCTTTACCCCTTTTATTTATATGTGTTTGTACCTCCTTCCACTATATGACTACATGGCCTTTCAATTTTATCTGATCCACCTTCACATTCCTTTACTCAATGAATTAATAAAATTATAAATACTCTTCCATATAATTAAGCTAATAAATGATCTCCTTAAGATTTAAATTTACTAAAAATCTTGAAACCATCACCTTGGATCACATATTAATCTTTGAAATGGATTTAAAAATATTATCTTCTCCTTCATCTAACTACTCTAGTATTACTCCCACATCTTCACATGTTACCTATTTATTTTCTTCATCACTTACATCATCCCTTGGTATGAATCCCCTTCTTTAATCTTATTGAAAATCAAATAATCTTTTTTTCATAACCCTCAACATTTCTATAATATCATCCAACATTTATACCATATTATCTGCCATTTCTCCATCTCTTCCCTCACTTCTTAGAATCATATGGACTCTCTCTCCCAACCTAAAACTCCTAATGAAATATCTTGTTTTAAAATCAATGCATACCACACACTCTTTTACACCTATATTTATCAATTTTATCTCTACCCACCCACAAAACATGGAGAAAATTCAAATTTTCTAAGCACAACACTCATTCCCTCAACCCATTTTTTCTAAATCAAGAAATATCAAAATATTACTTATATTATAGCTATTACCTTTATCTCATACTAATTTATTCATTGAAATATATGTTATCTAATGTTATTTTTATCCAACCACTCAAACATACCCTTAGAAATGACAATAAAACCAAAACACACACTTTTGTTGATCTTGAAGAATTAAAAATATTAAACACACATGATTCTTCATTATTTTCATGACTAAAATAAAATATTATAATGATACATAGTACATATCTAGTTTTAATACTAATTTTGTATCCTCTAAGATTGATCATAAAATACTTATAGTCTTTTGAAAGATATCTTCCAACTTACATCTTCCTACTCCAAAGCCATCACTCCTTATTTATATCTTGTGGTGTAAATATTTATATTCCTTTTGATTTATATAATCATCCAAATTTCACTTGAGTAATTTTGGTCCACTACTAAGTGATATTTACAAAAAAGGATGAAATTATTGCTTCATATATAGTGGTGGTTACATAACTACTATATCCATAATATAACTACCATGGTGGTTTCAAAACCATAGTAGTTGTTATTTGATCACCTGTTAATTTAAGTTTTAATTAAAAAAAAATTATAATGAGACATAGATCACTATATCTCATAAATATAAACTACTTGTTCTCTCTCCTTGAAACATGATAAAGTGTTTTATAGTCTAAGGTGAATGTATTTAACTATCGAAAACATCCAACATATAAGATATATTTATATGTGATGAAATATTTCTTGAATAACTAGATGATTTTATATCACTAAAAAACTCCAATCTACCTCAATATATTATATAATAAAAACTATAAAGTTTAGTATTCAACTAGGATAGGATCATTCCAATGTTATGATCATGTATTTTAGTGTGAGTTTAGATTTTGATATTTTATTTTTCCTTTTTTACTTTCATTTTAAATTTTTTATATGATATTTTTTATTTTGAATTTTTTGGATTTTATCTATTTTCCTCCTTCATTCATATTTTAATAAAAATAATGATGCTTAATATGACTAACACAAGAGATATTACACCTATCCACTAAAGAGAAGAACCTAGAAACCAAGATTCTTAAATACTCCTAAACCTAAACTTTATAAGAGAGTAAAATATTATCTATAACTTAGTTGTGCCTAAATTTAAATATAGTAAAGGGAAAGATGATGTGGGTGAGAAGTATATTAAAATGTAAGATGATATAATTAAGGTATGATAATAATTGACCACAAGGTCAGAGGTTTTGCTTTAGAAAATATAAGGAGATAAAATTATTTTTAAGTAAATGTGAATGTAAATAAAATTCATAAAGAAATGTATTGGGATGGAGATAATCCCATGGGGAGAGATGATGTGTAGGAAGAGAGTGTAGTAATTTCACTAGATAATTAATGTAAAGCTAAGAAATGTCTAGCATAAGTAATGATAGAGTTAAAACCCAAGATATAAAATGTATAAGGTAAACGTAAGAGGTAAAACATGAGGAGATAAAATTTACATTGTATTAAAAAGGATGTAATGGTCAGATAAAATCAAGAGGAAAGTTGCAATAAAATTAAATTATCAAAATATATCAAAGGATGGAATATATAAATAAACCTACTATGGTAACATATACTAAGAATGAAAAGTATCAAAATATTATAAAATATATAATACTCAAATAAAATTAAGAATGTAAAAATATACTTAGTAGTAAAAATTACCAAAGGATCACAAATGAAATAATATCTAAATAAACCTAAGAATTAAAAAGATGGTAAGATGTTAAAGATTCCCAAAGAATAAAAAATTACATATTAGTTGAATAAACCCATGAGGGAAAGAGATAATAAGAAGACAAATATACATTATATTAAAAATCCTAATACATGAAAATTAAAGAGCAATAAATGATAAGTGCTAAAGATAATGATATAATATTAAAAACATGATAAAATATGAGATAGAATTTATGATATAATATATGACTACTCAAAAGTGTTTAAAAATATCATTAACAACATCAAAAATCTCACACAAAAATTGATAGTGAGCTTTGACCATGGTCTCTTATACTCTCTTTGATATCTGTGAAAGGAATTTTTTGTGAATGACCTTGATAGAGAAAGTATGTGTGGTATAATTGGGAGGATGTTTATCCTATATTTATGGATAAGATATATGTAGAATAAAATATTCTTTTGAAGTGTAAGGTTTGCCTATACGAGAGATGTTTTTTCCATATTCTAAAATGATGTGACTACTTCAAAGAAGCCTACTTCTTTAGCCTCTAAATACTATGAATATGTTGATGATTTCTCGAAACTCCTTCATGAAGTGTAAATATACCTTATAATAAAAACACTATTTTGAATAATTTGGGCCTATATTCTAAATAAATTAGACTATTTCAAACCATTTGGGCATATGTCATTTCGAATAAATTGGGCTATTTCAAATAATGTGAACTTATACCCACTAAAGTGTACTAGAGAGAATTTTCTCCAAAAATATTTTTTTATATTCCAAATAAATTGGGTTGTTTCAAAGCATTTGGGCATAGATCATTTTGAATAAATTGGGATATTTCAAATAATTTAGACTTATTTCGACTAATGCGGAGTAGAGAAGATTTTCTCCAAAAATAAATTTTCTATATTCCAAATAAATTGGACCATTTCAAACCATTTGGGCATAGATAATTTTAATTAAATTGGGATATTTTGAATGATTTGGAATTATAATCACTAAAGTGGAGTGGAGAATATTTTCTCCATAAATATATTTTCTATATTGCAAATAACTTGGACTATTTTAAACCATTTGGGCACAAATCATTTTGAATAGATTAGACTATTTTAAATATTTGGCACTCTTATGTGCCTTTAAAAAAATTGATCCTTTCATGTATATTTAGTTATTATGACATGTGGCATTGTTTTATTATCCCTCTACCTATGCCTCAATCAGATAGTCCCATAGACTCAAAGTCTCAAAGTCTACTAATAACTAAACTAATGCATGAAGTATTTAATCAACTAGTTTCATCTTTGGCCCTCATGACTAGACATATCCCCAACCATAATAACTTAAACAAATGGTACCTTGAAGGTATCATGAGGACCCTTAAATAAGATGATGAAGATAACTCATGCATAAGTAGTTAGTGTATTTAAATATGAGGAATAAAACTTGTTCACAAGTAGTCAGCCCATTTAAAGAGGTTATCAAATTTCCAATATCAGTTGAATCTAGTTTTGTTATTATGATTCACACAATGGAAGTCCTCGTTAATCCTAGTAAAATTTATTACTACATAATTTTGGCCTATTAATTCCCTTGTAGGCATCACAAGGACAAAGATAGGGAAATATTATGAGCAACTGGGGTGTTTTAACAGATGGACAAATGATAAATAAATTTCCTATTAAGTCTAGTTTTTAATCTTAGAACACTATTAGTAGAATGAAACATAATAATAAATGTGCCTAAGGGACAAATTATGAATGAAAACATAATAAACAATTAGTTCATCTACTAATAGAATCTCATTTGATTTTTCCCAAGGTTCGTTAGTCATAAAAAATGTGTGAGGTTTGATGGATAACCCTTCAATTTTGGAACCAAGGTAACATAGGGACTACAACTACATTCTAATTCTATTGTTAAGGTTTTCATGAGTCTAAGACAACTGACTTGGAATTGACAAACAAATTTAATGAAAAAGAGACTTGAGCATTGTTTATTATTCATTGGGAAGATCTTTATGAGTAGGTGTCAATACACTAATGGATCAACTTGGGAAATTTAAAGATAAAATGATGGAGTGTCCACTTGAAAGGGGATTAGATTTGAAACTTGGACCTGATTCAATACTTTCTAATTATCTCCAACTATAAATCAAATTACGCACTTAATGAGATCAAAATATTACTAAATTAAAATTAAAAAATTCAAAATAAATTAGAATGCATTTGAAATAATTTAGAATTGATTTGTATGAAATTGATGATAATGTTTATTACTATAATTATGGTTTATAATCAATAAATACATTGGAAATAATCATATGATGAAGTTACATCCTTCTAAACAATGGTTCATATCTGATGGCATGGATTTTTTGCTTTCTCTCAAGAATGTGATGATAGACATCATTTTGATTCTCTAATACTTTTCATCTTTTTGAATTCTATTTCTAGTATATCTACTTGATGTAACATAACTCATTTTCAATTTTTGATTTATAACACAATTTCATGAATTAAAATCAATGAACATCATGTTGTAAATTAAAAAATCATCTCCAAATGTCCCCTTAAAAATAACTTCATAAATTTTATTTATATTTATATTGAAGCAATTAGAATATATTTTCCCCCAAACAAACATTAAATTTTAACTTGTGTAACCCATGGCTTGAAGGAGTATCCTCAAATGATTGTCCTCTATCATTGACCAAACACCAACATGAGAAAAAAAAACTACAGTGCCACCTTAAAAATTTCTTTGGAATGATCTCAAATGCAGTATGAAATATTTTATATTTTATAGTCTTATTTTTTTATTGTATCATTCATTTTCATATCCTTTTTTGTGCATAATAAATAATAAGTCATCCAACCCCAAAATCAATAGTTTTTTAGAAGTCAGTTTTAGGTCTTCCTTTGAAATGTCTACAATTTGTTAAAAAAGAAAGCAATCATTTATTAACAATATTATATTATAACAAATATAAAATGGAATTTTTTGATGATTTTTTTTACATGTTACTAGATTTATCATTGACATTCTTTTGATTTGTATTTCATATTGTAACATATAAACATAATGCATTACATTTGATGCATTTTATATTTACATTTCCTTAAATATTATAATGATTCATATAAACATATATAAAAATAAATACATGCTCAGGAACATATAACTATACTCATTATACACAGATGTACCATTTCTATTTCTATTTTTATAACATACATATGCATATACATGTTCATATTGAATCCTTATAACTTGAACATAGCTTGATCATATTCATAAACAATCCAATTTTGACATAACTTATTTCTCATAGACATTGATAGGAATTTAACATAGATTAGACAACATCTACATTCTTACAGTAATGAAAGTATCAGTTGTTCTTATGCATACCAATACATATTTATATGTTTATACACCCCATCACAATAAATGAAATAGGATTTAATTATTCTATGCCAAATTTCAGTATCACTAATTTAAAATGAATATACACCTATAGTTGAACCTCCATAAGACACATCAAATTAAAAAATATTTAAATCAATAGAAATCCATTAAAATAAGTCATTTTTATATTGGTAAGGATAATGGATACTCAACATCAAAATTTATTGTATTGAATACACACTATATCACATATTGAGTTATTTTAAACTAGGTAAATTCAACATGTAAACAACATTTTAATGGGTATATATAACCACATTTGAGTCAACACACCAATAAATGAGCCCACACTTCCAAATCCCAAGCTGATGCAAGTCTAAATTTTATTATCATCTACAATCTCATATCATTGAAGAAAAATTAAATTGTAATTTTTAAAAATAAATAAATATAATTAGTATATTCTAGTGTGTGAAATTGTATAATTACACATTCATTGAAAGGGGTTTTCACCTTTTTTTGTCTTTTTGTATTTTGTATAGGTGTACTCTTTCATTAAACCTTTGTTTATTTATTCCCTACAAGGTATTATATAATGTAGTAACTAAATATTTTCATAATCAATTCATTTGATATTTGTATTTTAAAAATATGTCTTGTTGTAAAGTTTTACTATTGAACATTATCATGATTGTTGAGTTTTGGCATTAAAGTTGTCATTGATGTCAAAGATTATTGTGATGGTGCATGGTCAAGTAAGATTTTAGGTATGTGTATGATGAGTTATTTTGACATCATAATGAATGTTTTTTTGGTATGAGATCAGTGATGTGTGAGTATTGTTTGAAAAGTGTTTTTATGTTAGCTTGAGTAATATCATTGGGATCAGCATTAATGAGTATAGATTAGTATGTCAAGTGTCAAGTATCTTAAAAATATTTGTCTAGATATTGTGAGAAGGTATGCTTAGGTATCATGATGAAATGAGTGAGATCTGAAGAAGAAGTTTTATGCTTTGAAGATCTATATAAGCATCTCTAAAGATGTTCTAAATGAGCTATGAAGATCCTTAGTCAAGCTCTAAAGATATGTGTAAGAAGATTTGAATACATTATGTTGAAGTTATAAAGAAGAGTAAATGTATAAATTTGATCTAAAATACATAAAATTCATTGTATCACTTAGTAGACTTTCAAGATGAATCTTACAGGGGTAAGTACTTCTATCCAATTCTACAACTAGACTATTTTAGACCCTGCTTGGCCTAATAAGGCATCATGAGCTATTTATAAGACATGAAGAATATTTGATAGTTTTTTTATCATGATAGAATATATTTGATTTTTTAAATGAGGTATTGAGAGATTGGATAATGTTTATAAGGTTAGCTTCAAAGACATATTGTGACTTGCAGGTCAAAGGTTTAGATAACAAAGAGAGATGGTGGATAGATGGGGTATTAGGATCAGTTTCCAAGACATGGGTGAGAAGGTGAGCATTAAAAAAGGTGATTTAAGTTTTTTTAAGCATATTCATGAATTTTTACATCATGTTTTAAAATGAAAGGCTTGAAATGTGTATTAAGGTCTCTCAAGTGCACATGATGAAGAACTATGTAACTAAGAAGGTTTTCAAGTGTTTGTTGGCACATACAACATATGCATGAGGAACTAAGATGTTCATGAAATATAGGGATGAGTCCTAGCTCAAATTTACAAGAATTTTTTAATAAGAAGGAGATAAGATTTATGAATGATCATTGAGACTAGAACATGGTTTAAACCCTCAAAGAAACGTAATAATGACCCGATATTGAAGATCTTGTTCTAAAATGATTAGAATGGTTTGGTATGGATATAAAAGTGATTGGAGGTTTAATTAAACTCTATAAGGCATCTCCAAGTGTGATTTTTTCTCACATGATTGAGAAAACCCTAAAATAAAGTGCTTGTTTCTCAGAAATTTACTATTATATGCAAAGTTAACCAAGTCAAAGTTGCTAAATAGACTAATTTCAAAGTGTGAGTCTTGTAGTTAATGTCCATAAAAGTTTATAGAAAATTTATATCACTTAGGTGTACAAATTTTGTGATCGAAGGTGACTTATCAGTAACAAGCTAAATAGTATAGACAATAAGAAAACTAGGTAAAATTAAAAAGATGATTCTTGATATGTTTTCATGAAAGAGTGATGGATTTAAGTGCATTATGATGTTGTTTGAGACTTGAATGATATATACATGGTTTTCAAAATATTAGAAATTAGTATAGATATCTTTGTTTGATATTTATATAATGATATTATAATATCATGTTCATGCATTTAAATCCCTTGAGCATGTTCAATCATGTGTCATAAGTTCATGTTTCTTTGACTATGTTTTGAAGCCAATTAGAAGTTCTTAGTGGCCTATTGTAGAGAAGAGTTTAGAATTATATATCCTGACCTGAAGCATTTGATAAAATTTTTGATGACCCTAAGGTCTTATGTATATATGATTTATTTCTATGGTTTCTTGGAAAAACTAAGTTTATGCTTTAGTTGTTTAAAATAGATTTTCTGTGTATAGACAAGCCTATTATGACCATTGTTTTGAGAAGGGGTTCAAGTGATTTTTGGAAATAAAATGTATTGTGGACCTAAAATGAATTTTTATAGGGTATATTTTAGTGTCATATGAATTTTACCTAATATGTGTGATGTTTTAAAGTGTTTTAAAAATATTGAAGGTAACGTGTTGCTAAGAAGGCCCATTAGGTCTCCATAAGGCCTAAAAGAGGAGTAAGTGATAAATGAGCGTTGACCAACCAATGTGTGATAAAATAATGATTGAAGTGTGTTATTAAGCTATGTTAAGATATATTATGTGGTTTACCTAAGAAGATAATAATATGTGGCCGAATAGCAAGGATATGATCAAATGTCTTGTATAAATACTAGGTAGTTTTAGGCTTATTTGGGTGAACTTAGAGTGATTAGAGAAAAAAAATGATACAAAATATTGGTGAGAAGAAGTAGATCATGCTTACCATCATAGGTTTATCATTAATATCTAACAAAGGTTATGCATATGAAAATCAAGGTTAGAATACCTAATCAAGTCATGAAGATGGCTAGTTGAGTGAAGAAAGATAGAGGCTAGTTTGAGAGGGATAAAGTGAGTGAAGATCTGAAGAATAAAACCATCATATATTTTATTAGATAAAAAGGTTTCTAAATATTATAAATTATTTAGGTGGATAATTTGGTGCTAATTCATCTAAGGGGTTGGTTCCTCTTTGCAAGTGGGTGCTTGTTAAAGCCTAGCTGAGTTGGTGCTTAGCTAGTTGGGGTTGGTGCTCTATGTGAAGTGGGTCCTTAACTAAATATTGGTGTTTATATTATAAAAATATAGTCCATTTACATCATCAATGGGTTTTATTATCCTTGAGATTTCCCACATATATATTGTGTTTATGTGTTTCATGCCCTTATGGATTGATGTTTATACTAGCTAAGATGCACATGCTTGTTTAAATGACCTTTGAATTATTAAGTAAGATTGTTAAATAATTTTTTTTTAATAATGATTCACCCCACCCATCTCATTCATTTATATTCCAATAATTGGTATTAGATCTTTGTCATTTGAAGTAGGTCTAAAAAGCTAAATGAGATCCTAGAGGTAAGGATTGCTAGTCAGCAAGCTCAAGGTGGTTTCTCTATTAGTAAAGATAAATTATTAAATGGATCTAACTATGCATTTTATAATTTTATAATGAAGATATATTTGATGTTACTAAGACATGATATTTGGTAGTCAGTTATGGATGGTTATATTTCACCTCCTCTCCCACCAACAAATGCAATAGGTAATAAGGCTAGTAAAAATAAATCCAAGGCAATGAATACCATTCTTTGTGTCCTATCATATGTAGAGCTTGTGAAGATAATGCATTGTGTATCAGCCAAATATATATGGGATAAATTTAACATCATATATGAAGGAGACACTAAGGTCAAGATGTCTAAGTTGTAGACCCATCAAAGATAGTTTGAAATCTTAAAGATGAATGAAAATCAATGAAGATGAAAACATTGCATCTTAACTATTGAGAATTTATGAATTTATCAATATCATTATAGTATTGGGAAAAGAAGTGAAAGAATATACTATTGTCCAAAAGGTGTTAAGATTACTAGCTCCTAACTTTGACTCTAAGATGTTTTCAATAAAAGAGATGTAATATTTGGACAAGCTAAAGATGGATGGGCTTCATGGCATGTTAATTGCATATGAGATGAGAACAAATGAAGGAATATCTCACAAAAAGGAATCATATTTAAAATTTGAGAAGAAATCAAAATCCAAGAAGGTCAAGGATGAGTAATTATCAGATGTTGATGATGATCAACTAATAGCCATGTTTTCAAGAAAGTTGAGGTTTGTAACTAGTAAGTACAAAGGTAAGTTGCCCTTTAAATGTTTTAATTGTGGCAAGATTGTTCAATTTTATTCCAAGTGTCCTAACAAGGATAAATATGAGCATAATGAATAACATGATGAACATCATGGATTAACTAATAACTATGTTTACAAGAAAGTTGAGGTTTGAAATTGGTAAGTACAAAGGTAAGTTTCCCTTAAAATGTTTCAAATGTGGTAATATTGGTCACTTTTCTTCCAAGTGTCCTAACAAGGATAAATCTAGGAATAATAAATAACATGATGAACATCTTGGAGATGATAGAAAGGCCTATAAGTCTGAAAAGAACAAGAGAGATTTAAAAAAGTATGAAGTTAGGAAATGGTCATTCAAAAATAAAAAGAGTTTCTATACCAAAGAAGACACCTCATCTGATGTAAGTGATTCCATCACATCCAATAGTGATGATGGTAGTAATGAACCTAAACATGACAATAGATAAGCCTTGTTTATGGCCATAGAATTAGATAATGAGGGTTGCTCAAAAGGGAAAGGCCTTATGATTTATGTAGAATAAGATGAAGAAGTATACTATGACAAAGAAGAAGGAGAAGTAGAATTGAATCTCGAGGTAGATTTGGTAAGTTCCCTAAAGTATTTAAAGTTACAAAGGATAAATAAACATAAACTAAGATCATTAGTTAAGGACTATACAAGAATTTCAACATGAAATTACCTATCAAATGTATTATTTCTATGAGGTATGCTAGTTCATTCAATGTTTATTGTTTTTTATGTAGTCAATTTGGTCAAATTCAAATCAATAAAATGGTGTGTATAAGGTGATTTTTTATAGCTATCATAATATATGACACATTGAAAAATTCTATCATAATATATTTATAAGGCCATCAAGTCAAAATAGGAAGTTTGAAGCTACTAGAGTGCAAGAAAGAAGGCAAATGAATTTTTGGAAACCAAAGGTATTAAAGATGAGTCATGATTAGTCTACAAGCTCAAGTGGATAACTTTTTGTGATAGAGCATACCTCAAGTGTGAAATCAAGTTAGGAATGTCTGATGTCAATACACATTAATGATCCAATGGTTTATGATGAGATCAAGCCTGTAGTGCCAATCAATCCCAAAAAGATATTGAATAACATTTAATATTGTGAGAGTATGGAGATCTAGGAATCTCTTGAGTTCATGATGTTTTAGTACCCTATGAAAAAAGGAGTGGTTTCATTAAGTTTCATTGAGACATTCTTCTATCAGTAAAAGCATATGGTTTCAATCAAAGAAGGTTTCATCTTTAAATATTTTCAGTTGTCTATGTTGTAAGAAAGGAGATGAAGATAAATATTATCCATTCCTATATTGATAGCTCTAAGGTCAAATTATAGTCAATTGGTATATGAGAGGTAAGATTTTTGTATCTATTTATGTGACTAGTTGAGCTTGATTTGTGTTAAGGGATATTGGTATCAAGATGCTTGAAGGAAGATGAGGATGGCTCAAGAATCCTATTGAATCATGTGTTGAACATTAAATATAAAGGGGTATTCCCTAATTTTAAAGTTTGTGTCAAGAGTGGGATAGCCTTATGTGTGGTCAAGAGTTTGATTTTATTTAGTCATGTAAAGGAAGGTAAGTGAACTTGAGTTCCTAGTTATTTTAAAGGAGATATGCTTGGTCTAACAAGGAAATTGGTAGTTTTAAGTTCTTTGTAAAGAGAGTGGTTTATTTTTATATCACAATATATATATGCATGTTTTAAGGAGAGAATGTGTCTGAGATGATTCATAGATTCTATTTATTGAGTTATTGCTGGACAAGTAAGGAAAAGTGACCTGATTAAGAGAAGTTTCTAAAAATTTTGTGGCATCTAGTGTCTTTGAGGAGTAGTATCATCTCAAAGGGAAAAAATATGATTATATTAGTTTTAGGTGATCCTTGATGCCTATCATTAATATAATCATGGTGGATGATTGGTTTGAGGGGGAGCTATTTAGGTTATTGACTTAACTTGATCTATGTTGAAGTGGTCTTATAATTTGAGTTCATTCTAAAAGAGATGATAGTTGTGTAAGACCTTTGTCATTAATGTCAAATGGGGACATAGATCAGAAAGGGTGAGAAAAAGCAAGAAAAAAGTATGGGAAATGATTTCCATCAAGAGTGGTTGACATGGTTATTTGAGTGTGTTTGCATCAATGACAAAGGGAGAGATTATTGAGCATTGTCATTGATTGTTGAGTTTTCAAATTAATTTTGTCATTGATGTCAAAGGTTTTTTTGAAGGTGCATGGTCAAGTAATATTTGAGGTATGTGTATGATGAGTTATTTTTCCAACATAATGAGTGTTGTTTTTGTATGAGAGTAGTCATGTGTGAGTAGTGTTTGAAGAGTGTTCTTATGTCAGCTTGAGTAATATCATTGAGATAAGCATGAGTGAGTATAAGTTAGTATGTTAGGTGTCATGTATCTTTAAAATATTTGTATATATATATTTTGAGAAGGTATGTTTAGGTAGCATGATGAAATGATTAAGATCTGAAGAAGAAGTTGTATGCTTTAAATATCTATATAAACAACTTCAAAGATGTTCTAAATGAGCTATAAATATCCTTAGTCGAGCTCTGAATATCTATATACAAAGACTTAAATACATTATATTGAAGTTTAAAATAAGATTAATTGTATAAGGTTTCTTGATCATACATAAGAGGCATTGGAGCACTTAGGAGAGTTTCAATGTGAAGCCTATAGGGGTAAGTACTTCAGTCTAATTTTGCAACTAGACTAGTTATAGACCTTGTTTTGCCTAATAATGCATCATGATTTTTTGAAAAAACATATTAAGAATACCTTATAGTTTTTAATCATGAGAGAGTTTTTTGAGTTTTTACATGAGGTGTTGAGACCTTGGATAGTGGTTAGAAGGTCAGCGTCACAAAACCTATTGTGACTTCCACGTCAAAAGGCTTAGAGAGCAAAGAGAGAGATGGTGTCTAGATGGGATATCAAGATCAATTTATAAGACATGGTTAAGTAGGTGAGAATTTAAAAATGTGATTAAAATTATTTTAAGCATGTGCATGAAGTTTCAAGTCATGGTTTTCAATGAAAATATTGAAAAAGTGGTTTAAGGTATCTTGAGTGCACATGATGAAGAGTCATCTACTCGAGAAGGTTTTTCAAGTGATCATTGGCACATAAAACATATTCATGAGGAAATAATATTTTCATTAATGATATGATAGGTTCCTAGATTAAATTTATAAGCATTGGTTTCTAGAATAAGGGGCTAAGTTTTATGAATGATTGTTAAGACTAGAAGATGGTCTAAACCCTCAAATAACACTAACAATGACTTGATGTTGAATATCTTGTTCTAAAGTGATCATAATGGTTTGAAATGTATTATAAAATTGGTTAGAGGTTGAATTAAACTCTCTTATTCACCTCTATGTGTGATTGGTTTCTTAGGTTAGAGAGTTGACCCTACAAGAAAGTACTTGTTTCTCAAAGATTTTCTATTGTAGCCCAAGTTGACCAAGTCAAAGTTGCTAAATGGATGGAGGTTAAAGTGTGATACTTGTAGTTAATGTCCATGCAAGTTTTTTTACAAGTTATATACCTAAATTTTATAAATTTTATGATCCAATATATCCTATCACTAATAGGCCCAATGGTATAGATAGTAAGAAAACTAGGCATAAGTAAGAACATGATTCTTGATGAGTTTTATTGAAAGAGTGATGGATTGAAGTTCATGATTATTTTGTTTCAGAATTGAAAGATATATTCATGATTTTTATAATCTTTTAAATTATTTTAATATGTTGGAATATTAAAACCAAAATGGCTTTGTCTATTTGAGTGAAGTTTGTGAGAGAGAAAGTCAACAGATTGGTCTGCAAGACCAATAGTTTCCATCAGAGATTATGATATTTTTTTGAGATTATTCTAATTATATTATAATATCATTTTCATGCATTTAAATCCATTTATTATGTTCAATCATATGGCATAATTTCATTTTTCCTTGACTATGTTTTGAAGCCAATCGGTAGTTCTAAATGGGCTACTTGTAGAGATGAGTTTGAGCATGTATACCCTAAGTTGAATCATATGATAAATTTTATGATTACCCTAATGAAATTAGGATTTTTTATATATGATTTTTTACCATGGTTTTTTGTAAAAATTGAGTTTATGCTTCAGTTTTTCAAAATAATATTTTTGTGTATGCATAGGTCTATTATGGACAGTGTTTTGAGAAGGGGTTAAAGTGTGTTTGGACCTAAAAGGTGTTGAGGACATAAATTTAAGTTGTATAGGGTATATTTTATTAATATATGAAGTGTTCCTAATGTGTGTGAAGTTTTAAAGTGTTTCAAAAAGATCAAAGGGTAACATGTCACTAAGCAGGCCTATTAGGTCTCCATAAAGCCTAAAAGAGGAGTAATGGCTAATTGAGATATGAATAACCATTGTGTGATAAAATTATGATTTAAGTGTGTTATTAAGGTATGATAAGACCTATTACATGGATGGCATAGGAAGAGAATAATATGTGGCTGATTAGCAAGGATATGATCAAATTACTTGTATAAATACTAGGTAGTTTTAAGCTTATTTAGGTGAGCTTGGAGTGAGTGGAGAAAAAATGAATGATATGGAACATTGGTGAGCATAATGAGGACATGAGTAATATTGTATGTTTTTCATGAATATCTAATATAGGTTATGTATATGTGGATCAAGGCCAAAAAACCTAATCAAGTCATGAAGAGGGTTAGTTGAGTGAAGAAGGTTAGCAACCAGTTTGAGATGGATAGAAGTGAGCAAAGAGATGAGGAGGAAGACCATCATCTATTGTATGATAAAAAATATTTTATAAAGGTGATAAAGTGTTTTAGTTGATTGATTTAGTGTTGAATCATCTAAGGTTTGGTGCCTCCTTGCAAGTGGGTGCTTTTTAAAGCCTAGTTAAGTTGGTGCTTAGTTAGTTAAGGTTGGTGATCCATGTGAAGTGGGTACTTCACTAAATATTGGTGTTTGTATTATAGTAATGTAGTCTATTTAAATCATCATAGATTTTTATTCCCTTTTAGGTTTTCCTACATATATATTGTGTTCATGTGTTTCATTCTTTTATGGATTGATGCCTATACTTGCTAAGATGTACATGTTTATTTAAATGATCTTTGATTTATTTAGTAAAATTTTTAAATAAAGTTTTTGAATACTGATTCACCCCCATATTAGTCATTTTTATTCCAAAATTTACCTTGTGTTGTTTTTTGGAAGCAAAAATATATAGAGCTATGTCATGGGTTGTTATATTGAAGACATAAAGTTATAGAGCTATGTTGTGAAATGTTTTAATTGAGACATAAACAAATTAATAAATATTTTGTTAGTATTAAAAATAGTTAATAAATAAAAAATTATAGAATTGTAAAAATATGTATGATCCTATCTTATCTTCTTCAATGGCATTGTATAATGTTCATTGATTCAATTTTCCATTATTGTTATTTCTTCACTTATAGGTAATTCCATTAGTGCTACACACCAAAAGATTGCAAATCTATTAGGTTTGAAAAATAAAGTATACACAAAAAAATATTGTTAAGATGTTTTACTCAAAAAATGAACTATGATTATAAAATAAATTAAAAATATTATGTACTTGGTATTGATTGAAGCAGTTGTTCTTGTATTGGTGGCTCTGAATTTGTCAAACAATTTTTAAATTAAACACTAGAAATTGTTTGTTCTTCAATTTATACAATGTAAGATAAAGTCTTTTACAATTGTGTACAAGCATGTACCAATCTAGCTCCTATATATACCCCTATAACTTCAGATGTATTTGAATTATTAAAAGTAGAGATAAGTCTTTCCCAAAAGAATTTATCTATTTAATTTTTGAATGACCTTCCTATTGTGTGTGAACTAGTCATTCGAAATACTGGTACATCTTTGTTGATGTCAACACCTTCCTCTAATTTACTTTGTTGTGAATTGAGGATGAAATATTCAAGATGAAAATTAGTGTAATCCTAAAAAAAATTGATACCTATAATATGAGTCCAATTGAATTCATAACTATGTGGACCCCAAAGTATGACACCCATTTTTTGCATGAAAATCACCAACACAGATTTCTCAGAGAGTTATGAATGCTAGGAAAATATTCAATTTTTTGAATTATTAATACATTGAAAGACCCAACAATAAATCTATTAATCAATCCCTAAAGAAATAGGTGAATATTTTCTTCCTTACAAACTTCAATGAGATTTAAAATATCAATAATTATCAAATAAATGTTTGCACCAATAATGAATATTGAACTGAAATCTTCTAAAATAGATGAACAAAGACATGGGGGATCATAATGGAAATTGAATATTTTTGTATCTACCTTAATAAGCTGACCTCCATCACTATCTAGATATTTTATCAATATGCTTATTAAATCTAGAGATAATGTTTCCTAGCTTTCTTTTATTTTTTGAAATACCTTCATTTAGGATACACAAATCATAAAACCTTTTCACAAAAA
The DNA here is from genome assembly GCA_037957365.1 of Torreya grandis. Lineage (NCBI taxonomy): Eukaryota > Viridiplantae > Streptophyta > Pinopsida > Cupressales > Taxaceae > Torreya > Torreya grandis. The sequence goes on from JARHVA010000515.1 coordinate 3,040,584, forward strand.
ATGTATAATGCTCCATTACCTCTTTAGGTGTGATTATTTTTTCTATTGGTAGTGTCAAATCATGGTTAGTGAAATAATCTATAATTTTTGATAATATGTTACTTTCTAGCTTCACCTTTTTGCACCAAGTATACATGTTGTTGTACCTAGGTGTTTTCAAGAAGGAAATAGACCCTTTTTCCAATAAATTGCTAGTTATATTTTTAGTTTTTCTTAAATCTATTGAATATTTCTAATTACTATTATAAAAATTATATTTAAATATTTTTTATCTAAACCATGTAAAATACCACTTTCAAAAAAATCAAATTCCTTGTCAAAACAATCCCAAATAGGTTGTTCCATGAAAAGATGGCATTTTATCTCCTATAGTTGTTATATTGAACAGTTCATTTGTGTGAACAAGTGTATATATTGTTCATGTATTTTTTCCAAATTTTTTTTCCTGTTTCAAGATTCTTCCAACCTCTTAATTCAATAAGGCCATGTGCAGATCAAAATCTTTCTATAAATGAAGCTTTATAAATTGTTTCATTAGATTCATTATATTGGTTATATATTTTGTGAATAATATGGAATGGAGTATAGGTTCTTATATATATTTTCCTTCTAACTGAACATTTATTTATCAATGATAGTTAATTGTATTCTTCCTCTAAAACAATTCTTTGTTGTGATGTAATTGTGTGTTGGCCATCTGTAATTTTTAACCTTACAATTTTTTTCTCCATCATATTTTCTAGGGCTTATTTTGATTCAAATAATACATTGAGGTTTATTTGTATAACAAATAATTAACAAAGCATCCTTCATTGAAACCTCATCATGTTTTACAAATGAATGAATTATAACATTCATACTTCTTTCATTCAATTTTTTTATTTTGATATTATCATCCCCCAATTCATAGATCTCTAAAGGAATATACAAGGTGTAATTGCTAGTGGTAATATACCATGTAGATAATTTAATTTGTATGATTCAAAGTTTGTTTCAATAAAAGTATATCAAAATTTTGTTCGATCTTATTTTTATCCACTATGGTGAGTAATTGTATAGCCTTTTATAAATATGCATACAAATATGTTTTCCTTGTCTGGTCTTTTTCAATGTTTTTTTGGTCATGACTGTAGGGTATTTTAAATACATGTTTACATAGTGTCAAGTACAATAAGTCATTCCCCTTATTTATATTTTTATGTCAACATATTTTTTATTCCAATGACCAAATTATCTTTATCTATCAACCCAAACATTTCAAGGATATCATAACTATTCAAATGAAACCCAAATGTTTCACAAGGAGGTTTATTTATTTATTTATTCCATTTTACTAGTTGTAAATTTATTGAAATTAGCTATAACATGATGGATAAATCCATCTTCTCTATTCCATACTTCTAGTTGGAATTAAAGGCAATCTTCAAGTTCATCCTTATCATAGGCAAGGATTACTCCAATCTAAGAAGATTATTTTACCGATATAGTGATCAACAAATAAATATTTGCATGCATATTTTGTGGACTAAATAACTCAAAATACCAATCATCAAGAGGAATTTTATCACCATCATAGATTAGAAGATGGTGATGTGGATTTAATTTTAGTTTTGGTAGTTTAAATGGTACTATATACAAATTCTCTTGGAGTGAAAATTTCTTCTAACTTTTAAGTGTGGTAATTCCTTTCTGACCCAAAGACATTCTACAAAGTAATTGAAATGATTTAAATATTGATCTTTTCTAGAATACAAGTTTAATTTTACACCAGTTAATAAAATTATTTGTGATTAAGTAGTGATTAATTGTATATCAATAAATGTGAATTATAAACTAAAATACAAAATACATATTAAACATTCATAATATATACACTAACTCACACTTAAATTAATAATGTATGACCAAACCAAAAACAAATTGTATGTAGAGAGATGTAAAAATAATTTAAATGGGATGGCCTTTTTGGCCAAATTTTAGCCCACATACAAAACTTGACATTGCAATAAAGATTCTAGAGGTATTGATGTGGAGAAAGAAACTGAATAGAGTTCATGTTGAACAAAAGATCCAATAGTAGGATAAAATATCTCATGCAACTTGCAAAGATTTTGAAACACTTTAAGTCAACTTAAAGCATGAATTATCTAAATTCAAGAAAAAAGGTCTTCAAGGTGTCAATAGAGTTAGGGAGCATGGAATAGGTTTGTGAATGCCTCTAGAGTTCATTTGTGCCTTCAAGGATCAATGAGCACTTTCAAGTTGCACAAGTCTAGAAGAGCCTACAGACTAAGAAATATAAGTGCCAAAATTTATTTTACTAAATTTTATTCTTTCAGACCTTTTATTTTGACTAAGTGATAATATTTACTTCAAATAAATTATTTTGGGTATTTGGCTAAGTGTTAGAATTCTTTTGGACAAATTGTCTACAACAAAAAGCTCGAAGGCATATTTTTTTTGAACAAAGTGCCCAAATAAAAATTCCAAAGATAAATTCTTTAAAGGAAGTTGCTTCACAAAAATCTTGCAACAAAAATTACAAGGCAAAATTCTTTTGGGAAAACTATCCCAAAGACAAAATCCCAAAGTCATTTCCATCAAATAATTTGTCCGATACAAAAATGTCAAAAAAAATGTCTTGATACGAAATCCTAAAGACCCAATTTCTTTTAAAACATTTTGTCTGAGATAAAAGCTAAGTACAAATTCTTTCAATAAATTGTCCAAATAATTTTCATGAAGACCTAAATTCTCTCAGATAGTTTATCCACATTAAAAAATTAGAAGGCTCATTCTATCAGACTTTTTTCCTATAGAAAAAATTCTTGAAGATAAAGATAGATTTATTTTGGAGAAATTGTTCTAAAATAATTTCCCTAAAGACATAATTGCATCAGCCAAATTGTTTCAGCAAAGTTGGTCTATCAAGGCAATGATAGACATATAGACTCCAAATTTCAACCCCTTGAAGTAATTTTTTGCATTTAAAAATCATTGAATAGACCCTAAGAACAATCATGAAGGTTATAAATGATGAGATCTCAGATACATGAACATAGATCCAATGGTATGAGGTAATTGACAAAAAAGTGGGCCTAGGTGGATCAAAGGCTTGCATTACTTCAAACATCTTGATCTAATTGTGTGAGTGAAAGTCAAAATGTCAAAGGATGTTCATGTCAGGAAGTAAATGGACCACATTCATTTGTACCAAGGATATAAATGGTGTATAGGAGGTCAAAAGGTCAAGATATGATAGTGAAGATCTGTGAAGGCCAATGGGATTAACGCTAGGTTGGATTAATTTGATTGGTTTGAGTAATATTTTATGGATAAGGTTAAACCAAATGAGCCATTTTTTACCAAGGTAAATAAGTCTTGTAGGGTCATCATTCTACCATTAAAACTTGATAAAATTTTAAAGAGCAAACATAGCCATGCAGTTAGGTATAAAGAAAATAAAAGGACTACCATCAAGGCTAAATAAAGGACCCCCCGTTTTGTAGATTTATGGTGTGCAAGGTTCATTTTATGACTGTGTTTATCATTTTTTGAAGGATCCCTGTATATAATGAGCTATCAGTTTCTATGGACACTCAAAGGCAAAAATAGGTCTTTTATACCAAATGGATATCCAAAGAAGCTACATAGTCTATAAGTATACATTGACATAAATGACTATAGGGAAACAAATAAAATAAATTGGTTTTCTATCTATAAAAAATATTTGGGTCCAAGATTTGATTGAGGGTAGATATATGTGATCATGTAAAGGGTCTTTATCCTTTAACATGGCCATATTTTCAACAAATAGCTATCAAAAATAGGTAGGGCCATGATTCTATCAGAACCATGAGCATGAAAGTTTTGTCTTTAGTGGGAGATGGTGTGAATGATCAGTGAAAAGGGTATAGTGTTTAGGACTTGTAGCTAAGTGCATTAAATGCATCATCAGAACCTTTTCATACTTTCCCACTTAGTAAGCCATGAGCATTGTCCTGATTCATGAAAAAGGTGGAAAGGCATTTAGTAGATAAATGGGTGGTAGTTTAATCTCAATTAATGATTTGGGACAATGTGTTGTATTTAGGATGGTGTGCTCCTGCTTTCTCTCTCTCTCTCTCTCTCTCTCTCTCTCTCTCTCTCTCTCTCTCTCTCTCTCTCTCTCTCTCTCTCTCTCTCTCTCCTCTCTCTCTCTCTCTCTCTCTCTCTCTCTCTCTCCTCTCTCTCTCTCTCTCTCTCTCTCTCTCTCTCTCTCTCCCTTCTCCTATAAATCCTAGTCTCATTCTCATTATAGTGGCTCTCATCTCTTATAATTTTCATCCTTTTTGGATAAGGATACTCATTAAGACCCTTGAAAAAGTGTTCTCATTTGATATGGTTAAAACCTATCCAAATATTGTAAGATCTACCTTTTTAAGTAATAAGATCAACTCTTTGCCTATCTCTTATCTTTAATTAGTGCTTCATATTCTTATGTATGGTAAATTTGTGAAGGAAAGTCTTCATAATTTATTATCTTTATGCTTACCTCTTTGAAGGTGTTTTGAAGCTAACTTAAAATTCTATATTAGTGTTCTAATCGGATCTTCTTCAATGAAATGTTTATGCAACTAGCGAGATTGTGAGCTTGTGTGAGCTATAGTTTTCTTATGCTGATTTAGTGTCAGTCCAAGCTTGTATGAGTGTCTATTTTAACTTTAGTGCATCACCTTTTATCTTTATTAGAACTCTTAAATCCTTTCTAACCCCTTTCTCCACAATTTTTATTAGTTTAGGTGAGCATCAAAAGGAATCCAACCTTATTTAGAGGTCCAACCCCATTATAGGTGATCCATGGCTTGGGGTTGTTATCATTATGTAGATAAATAGGAAAGGGCCTAAAAAAACCTCTCTAAGGGTGAAAATTGAGCCTAAAATAGTTTTTGGCATGTCTAGTGGGACCACAGTTCAAGGAAATTTGATCAAATTTGTAGTAGTTAACTCCCAATCAACAACATCTTGTGACTCCAAAAGGAAGATTCAACATTTTGGCAGTAGAGCAATAACTTCATCTCATGCCAAATGTGACAAGTTCAACTTCAAGAGGTTCCCTTTTAATTTGTTGAACTACCTTTAAATTCAAAAAAATATTAAGGTTTGTCAATACACATCCATATCAGGGAACCTTTATTCCTAAGTCATTTTAAGGCCTACCCCTACAAGGAGACCTTTGTTAAATTCTTTCATTACCATGGTAGCCTCTATAACTTTTCCCTTTATGTCCTTTAATGGCCAAAGTCTTAAATACCTAGCTCAATATGATCCTATCCTAGTTACATCCTTTAAAAGTGTCCCTTATTATACTAGATAGCAAGCTACAACACCTTCTGGTCACCTCATGGACATAGCTAATTTTTTCAATATCCATATTGCCATTAAGGAAAATATAGATATTAGGTTATTAGCTACTTATTTCAAATAAAAACCCTTGGATTGGTATAGAGACCTTGCTTCTAATTCCTTTCAAACATGGGACTAATTAGGTGATGCCTTGTGTAAAATATTTGAGGACAAAAGTGACCATTTGTTATTTGCAAATAAACTAAATGACATTAAGAGAGATCCTCATGAAGTCATATAAGACTTCAAAACAAGGTTCCAAAAAACTTGGGATAGAATCCTAGTCTCAATTAGACCAACCCATAGCTTTGCCTTCCTTTACTATTTGAAGTCTTTAAATAGTGACATAACAGTGATGATCAAATTTATGAGAGATAATATACTTCCAAAAGCTTATGAGGTGGCCAACAAAGTAGAAAATTGTCTAATTCAAGCTGGCAAGCTTACACCTAGACCATCAATGCCATTATTTTCTTTAATTATATCACCTTCTGTTGGTATCCCTTCACTTAAATTCATTTTTTATGCATCAATAATTACTACAATAACTACATCAAAAAAAGATAAAGCTTCCACTAGTGGATCTCATGATTCCCAAGACCAAAAAAACTTTCAAGAGCTCAAGAGCATGTTCCAATCCTTGGAAAATGAGATAGTAAATGCTAAGACGTATCAGACTTTCAACAGGCCTTATCAAGGTTCATGTCAACTTTAGAAGTAAGCTTTTCAAGCAAATAAACCACCATATAAAGGGAACTACCAAGGCCAAAGCCAAGGATAGGGGTAACATGGATACAATAGGAAAATTAACTACAACCCTAATATTATAAGCACTTCCAACACCTTAGTCCCAGTTCAAAATAATGTTTCTTAATAAGCTAAGGGTACCATGCCTTGGAATCAATCTTTTGGGAAATCCATTATCCCAACCATTATTTCACCCAAGCTTTCAATGATCAATGCTAGTAAGCTTCTAATTTTGCGTACAACCAAGATCTCATGGAGAAAAATGTAGTGGTACCTATGATGACTAAGGTAGAAGAGATTTAACAACATCAAATCCCTGGTCAAGGACTACGTTATTTGGGTGCTACAATGGTAAACTATTAGTAATAAGAGTGTTATGCACTCAACTAATAGGATGGTTCTATGTAGGCTTATATTCTAGTGGTTACAAATACAAGATTCAAAATAAGGAACATGGATGTTAACTAGGAACCAAGCAAGGAGCCTCCTACCATTACTCCTTCAATATCTAATCCAGTTGGACTTGTTACTATTCTAAAGGCCCCAATAGTTTTAAGGAGATAGAATTATTGAAATTTCATAGTCCCTCAAAACTCATAAGCTTAAGGTACAATTATATCTCCTAAACCACAACCAAGTTTGGTGGTTCACCTATTAAAATTGTAAAATAAATGAAAAGGTCCAATGTGGGTGTGCTAATGTGGGACATAATCTCCATGATTGGTTAGGTAGACATCCTTTAATAATGACTGTCAAAGATCAATATTGCATATAATCCACCAAGTAAGGAAAATGTGGTCTTTAGCAATGTATCCAAAGGACTAAATTAAGGTCAATTAGGTAAAGAATTCAAGCCTTCTCCCTTCTATATTTCAATGATCATTGGCAACTGTCTAGTGCACAATTACTTAGTGGATAGTGGGTCTAGTACCTTAGTAATTCCAAAGTCCATATCTGATCATCTTGGTCTAAAATACGAGCCCCAATACAAAGGAGTTATACAACTAGATGGTTATTTTACTAAACCATCTAGCATAATTAGAGACCTCAACTTGACCCTACATGTTTGTATTAGTGTCTTGGTGCTTCAAGATGTGTTGATATTGGATGTGCCTCCTTATTTTACACTATGATTATATATAGAGTTCACTATAAATATTGGAGGCTATCTTACAATAGATTGGTCATATATGGCATTCAGAACAAGATATGGGGCCAAAGTGTTAATCAAAGTTGAGCCCATTGCATGATTCCACATAAATCCCTATGGACCAGATAATATCAACATCAATTACACCTTCATTGATGAGGATGAATTTGAAATAGGGAAGGAGATAAGCACTCATCCAGAGGAGATACCAGACATGTTCTTGGATGAGCTATGGAATGATAGCTAGTTGGTAGACCCCTTAGAAGGTGTTGAATAAAGGAACTTGGTTGTCTACTTCTTACATGAATAGAACTAGTCCATGTTATCCCTTCTAAGGCCTTAAGAAGATCCTAATGGTCTATGGAAGTTGTTATTTAATGGTTCAAATAATAAACATGGAGTGGGTGTAGGTGTTATGCTGGTATCACCTTCAAATGACAAGAACTTATATTAATATAGGTTCTAATTATTTGATCCTACAATGTATAAAAATATGAGGGCCTTATTTATGGCCTCTAATGAGCTACTAAGAGAGGGTTCAAGAAGTTGTAAGTCTTTGGGAATAGTTAATTGATTATGCACTAGGTTATATCCTATAATGTCACTAAAAATACCTTAATTAAGTCCTAAAAATATAGAGTGTGGGACCTAATTGAGGACTTTGAGGCATTTATCATCCAATCTATGCCAAGGAGCCAAAACCAACATGCTAACAGACTAGCAGCTATGGGGGATCATTTTCATATCCATAATTAATTTTAAAGGACCAAGTTAAAACCATATGTCAAAGTGGTAATAAGACCATTAGTTTTAGGTAATGAATCCAATTGGTAGGTATTTAAAAGTGATAAAAAAATTACATGTTTCATGTAGCAAGAAACTGAGTTATCCTCTATCAACCAAATAAAATTATAGCATCAGTATGGGGCACATATTGTTTAATTAAGGTTGAATAAGTTTCCCAAAGGGCTAGTCATCTTAAAATGTCTCTTTCATGAAGGGGACCATATGAGGATGAATAAATTAGTGACTCAACAAATGAAGAGAACTATGAGAGAGTTCTTATCCTGGAATACAAGTTCCTCAAGCTTGGAAAGCTAAGCACTAAACCTAAAAGTCATGCTTTCATAGAGATTTGTAAGGAAAATGTAGACATCCTTTCTTGGAAATATAGTGACCTAAGGGGATTTGATCCTAAATTATCCCAACACACTATAAAACTAGAGGCTAATGTCAAGCCTGTCAGGCAAAAGTAGAGGCCCATAAACCCCAAGTTGGAAGAGCTCATGAGGAAGGAGTTGACAAGGTTGATTAAATCCAAGATCATCTTTCCAATTAAGTACTCCTCATGGGTATCTAATCTAATACATGTTAGAATGAATAATGGGTAAATTAGGTTGTGTGTGGATTTTAGGGATCTTAATAGAGTCTCTTTGAAGGATCACTATCCTCTACCATCTATGGAGTAACTCCTTCAAATGGTTACTAGTTCATAATGATTCTCTCTCTTGGATGGGTATTTAGTCTATAACCAAGTGATAGTGAGAGAGGAAGACTAGTAAAAGACTACCTTCACCACCAAGTGGGGCACCTTTGCTTACTAGAAGATGCCTTTTGGATTATCTAATTCTAGGGAAACCTTTCAAAGAGAAATATACATGGCCTTCCAAGGGATGCTAAATCAAATGGTTTTGGTCTACTTGGATGACATCATAGTATTTTCAAGAAGGATAGTGAACAGATGGACCATTTGAAGCTTATATTCCAAAGATGCATAGAGTATGGAATCTCTTTAAATCCCAAGAAATGTGTGTTCTCTATGCATGAAGGTAAGCTATTGGATCAAATTGTTTCAAAAGATGGATTATCCATTAACCATAATAGAGTAAGTGTTATCTTAGACTTATCCATGCCAAAGCACAAGAAAGGGATCTAGAGATTCCTTAGGAAGATTAACTTTGTGAGAAGGTTCATACCTAGTTTTGAAAACTTAGTCAAACCTATCACCACCACGCTAAACAAAATCCAAGTGTTTGCTTGGTCAGATGAAGACAAGGCAAATTTTAAGGTCATCAATCAAGTCATTACCCATGCCCTATGTCTCATAAATCTTGATTTCTATAAATATTTCATCTTTTACACCTTTGTTAATTTTGACAACATATCATCTATGCTGATATAGAAGAATGGTGAAAGAATAGAGTAGCCAATTGCCTTTTTTACTCAAGGGCTCAAAGGATATGAGGTGAGGTAAACCTTTATTAAAAAATAGGTTCTTGTATCTTTGAGGAGTCTCAAGAAGTTTAGACAATGCTCTCTAAAAATAAAACTCATCTTATGGTGTCTCACCCTAGGGTTAGGGACTTTCTCCTTAATAAGGATTTGAGTGAAAAGAGAGCAAGATGAATCACTAAATTCATGTAATATGATGTGTATATTAATTTCATCAAGATGGTCAGGGTTAGGGGATTGTGTGATCACATGGTATGTGACCTCCAAGAAGACAAGGAAGCTATTTTGGTGACCCAAGGCAACTCACAGATAGGTGCATCTCCACTTCAAAAGAGTTGGCTTCAAGATATGGCTCACTTCTTAATGATAGGAAAATTCCCCCAAAGTTTGGATAGATCCAAAAGAAGGTATTTTAGGCTTCAATCCATACTTGATGCATTAGTTTGTGGTGTCCTTTTAGAAAATACTTGAATAGAGTACTCCTTAGGTGCATAGATGATGACCAGGTGACCAACCTCTTGGAGAAGTTTCATGATGGACCTGTAAGAGGCCATTTTGCACCTAGAATCACAATAATAAAGGTAATGAAGGTTGGTTATTACTGGTCCAATATTTTTAAAGATACTCATGCATGGGTTATAAAATGCCAAAAGTGTGTTCTCTTTATAGGAAAGCAAAAATTAGTAGCCATTCCACTCAATCCAATCTAGGTGGAACAACCCTTCATGTGATGGGGGTTAGAATTCATAGGGATGATCAATCCACCATCAAGTTTAGGGCATAAATGGGTTCTCATTGTAACTGACTACTTCACCAGGTGGGTGAAATCCATTGATTTAAAGGAGGATAATGAGGGTGTAGTTTTAGACTTTTATGATAGCATTGTGACCAAGTTTGGTGTCTTCAACACCATAGTTTTAGATAATATATTGACATTCCTTCGTATGAAGACAAGTGAGTGGGATTTTAAACTAGGCATATATCTCATCACCTCTTCTAACTACTATTTTTAAGGAAATAGACTCGCAGAGTCTATAAACAAGAATTTGTTAAGGATCATCAAGAGGACTATGGAAGAGAATTAGAGAACATGGCACACCAAGCTAAGGATGGCCTTATGGGCTAATAGAGTGACTCTTAAAGATGTCATTGGAAATTATCCATATGATCTTATGTATGGAAGATAATATAAATTACCTATCTCTTTTGAGCTACATGTATTATATTTAGCCCATCAACGTGAGTTGATGGAGGATGAGCCCATGAATTTGAGGATGATACATATCATGGAGCTAGAAGAAACTAGGGACCTTGCTATGAAGAATTTAGAGTCATATCAATATCAAGGCAAAAAAAATCCTTTGAAAAGAGAGCTACAATAAGGAGCTTCAAGGAATGGGACCTAATCCTTAAATGTGACTTAAATAAGGCCAAACTAGGTAACCATATAAAGTTTGACAACTAGTGCAGTAGTACTTATTTGATCTATGGATTCATAGAACATAATACTTTTTAGCTTGCCTAACTGGATGGATAGGTACTATCCATACTAGTCAATGGAATTCATTTGAATCCTTTTTATTAGAAACATTACATCCATTGTAACATATTTTACATATAAAATTAGCTTTTTGTGATTTCCTCTAAGTGTCTTATCCACATTTTCTTTTTGTTGTCTATTTCCTTTTCAATAAGTGCCTTGGGCAATTTCTTGTTATTTTTATTTTGTTCTTGTTATTTCAAAAGGAGGTTATAGATAGGGATATCCCTATGTTATATTCATGATCAATTGAGAGAAGACTTGGGACCCTATACACCTAATAAACCATTTTAAGGCCACCAATCTTGCATAATAGGCATTCAATCCCAAGATGTCACCAAAAATTTTGGCCCACATATAGAACTTGAAATTTACATAAAGATTCTATAGGTCTTGGTGTGGAGGAAGAAACTAAGTAGAGTTCATGTTGAACAAAGAATCTAATAGTAGGATAAATATCTCATACAACCTGCAAAGCTTTTGAAACACTTTAACTTAAAGCATAGATTTTCTAAATTCAATAAAGTAGGTCTTCATGGCATCAATATATTTAGGGAGAATAGAATAGGATTATACATGACTCTAGAGTTCATTTGAGAATTCAAGGATCAAACAACAATTTCAAGTTGCACAAGTCCAAAAGAGCTTGTAGGCTAAGAAAGCTAAGTTCAAAACCTTTTTTTTCCTAAGTTCAATTACTTTAAAACTTTTTATTTGGGATAATAACTAATATTTAGTTTGGATAAATTATTTTGGGTATTTGGATAAGCGTTATACTTATTTTAGACAAATTATCTATAACAAAAAGCTCAAAGGCATATTTATTTTAGACAAACTTCTTGAAGCAAAAGTCTGAAGACAAATTCTGTCAGGGAAGTTGTTTCACACAAATCCCACAATAAAAATTACAAGGAAGAATTCTTTAATGGAAATTTACTTGAAGGCAAAAACCTAAAGTCATTTTCATCAGATAATTTGTTCGATACAAAAAGGCCGAAACAAATGTCATGATACAAAATCCTAAAGACCCAATCTTGTTCGAACATTTTGTTTGAAGTAAAAGCTAAGTACAAATTCTTTCAAGAAAATTATCTAAACAATTTTCTTGAAGACCTAAATTCTCTTGTACATTTTGTTCACAACAAATACCTAAAGGATCACTCTATAAAATATTTTTCTCACAAAATAGTATCAAAGACAAATATTTATTTTGAGGAAATTGTTCCATTATAATTTCCTTGAAGACATAATTACATTAGCTAAATTGTTTCAGAAAAGTTGGTCCAGTAGGGTAGTGATAGATATGTGTACATCAAAGTTGAGCCTGTGAAAGTATCCATTTGCATTCAAAATTCATTGAAGGGCCCCCATAAACAAGTGAAAAGGTGACAAATGGAAAGATCTCAGGTACCTAAATAGAGATACAGCAACACAAGGTAAATATTAAGAAAGTGGGCCCAAGAAGATCAAATGCTTACATTGATTCATATATCTTGATCCAACGGTGTGAGTGAAAGTCAACATGTTAAAGGATATTTATCATAGGAAATAAATGGATCAAATTCATTCATACCAAGGAGATAAATAGTGAGCATGAGATCAAAAGGTCATGATCTGATAGTGAGGATCTATAAATATAATGGGATTAAATCCAAGTTAGAGAAATTTGATTGGTCCAAGTAATATTCGATGGACAAGGTCAAACCAAAGGAACCATTTTTTATCAAGGCAGACAAGTCTTATAGGGTCATCATTCTACCATTATAACTTGATCAAATTATAAGGAATGTATATAGCCATGCATTCAAGTATAAAAACATAAAAGGACCACCATTAAGGCTAAATAATGACCCTTAGTTCATAGATTTATGACATGTAGGGTTCATTATATGACTATGTTTGCCATTATTTGAAGTATCCCTGTATATAATGAACTCTTTGTTTCTATGGATGCTCAAAGGAAAAAATAATTCTTTTAGACCTAATGGAGATTAAAAAAAGATACATGATCTATAGGTTTATATCAACATAAATGACTATATGGAAACCAATAAAGGAGATTGGTTTTACATCTATATAAAAGATCTAGTTCCAAGATTTTATCAAAGGTAGATATTTGTGATCATTTAAAGGGTACTCATCCTTCAACATGGCCATATTTTTGAAAAACAACCATCTAAAATAGATAGGGCCATGATTCTATCAGAACCATGAACATGAAAGTTTTGTCTTTAGTGGGAGATGGTATGAAGGATAAAAAAAGGATATGGTGGTTGGGACTTGTAACTAAGTGAATTCAATGCATCCTCAAAACCTTTAGGGACTTTCCCAATTGGTAAGCCATGAACAATGTCCTAATTGATGAAAAAGGTGGTAGGGCATTCATTATAGAAAAGGGTGGTAGCTCAAGCTCAATTAATGATCTAAAATAATGTGTTCCCTTTTAGATGGCATGCTCCCAATTTCTTTCTCTTTATCCCTTCTCCTATATATCCTAATTTCATTCCCATTATAGGGGCTCTCAGCTCTTAGAATTTTCATCTTTTTGGGAGAAGGATACTCATTGAGACCCTAGAAAAAGTTTACTTATTTGATATGGTTAAACCCTATCAAAATATTATAAGGAATACCTTTTTAAGTAATAGGATCAACTCTTTGCCTATCTCTTGTCTTCAATTAGTGTTTAGTATGCTTATGTATGGTGAATTTGTGAAGGAGAGTCTTCCTAGTTTACTATCCTTCTTCTTGCCTCTTTGAAGGTGTTTTCAAGCTAACTTACAGGTCTAGATTAGTGTTCTACTTAGAACCTCTTCTATGAAATATTTATGCAACTAACAATAATGTGAAGTCATGTGAGATATAGTTGTCTTATGTTGATTCAATGTGGGTTAAATCTTGTATGAGTGTCCATTTTAACTTTGGTGCATCACCTTTTATCCTTCTTAAGATCCCTTAAACCCTTTCTAATTCTTTTCTCAATAATTTGCATTAGTTTAGGTGAGCATCAAGAGGAATTTGACCTTATTCTAAGGTCCAACCCCATTATAGGTAACCCACAACCTAGGGTTATTCCTAGGAGATACCTTTCAAAAATACACAAGAGTGAATTTTTCCTTCAATTTATCTCCTAGGATATGCCTTCAAGTTAACCATGATGGTATTAAAATTTTATTTCAATGCCCTTAAAGCAATATCCTAGGAGACACCCTAAAGGGTGGTGTCATACATTCAAAGCGACATTGAATGTATCTCCCAGTAGATACCTTCAACATGTAAATGAGTAGAATTTTCCTTCATCTTGAAATCGCTAATGGGTGATATATTGAAGGGCCTTCTAATACTTGCAAGGGGACCTTCATGGTATCTCCTAAGAGATACATTCAAGTTACCCATGAAGGTATTTCAAGGCCTTTGAATGCATCTCTTAAGAGATATCTCAAAGAGTGTTGTCATACATTCAAGGGGACATTAAAGGTATCTCCTAAGAATTAATAATAATTAAAAATGTGATTTTTATGAAATCTATAACTGGGCTCTAAGGTGACACATAGTGCACATATACGATTCTCATTACCACATCCAAGAGAAATGACATCATATAAAAGTGGCCATAGGTCACTTATCCTTGTATAAAACCTATTATCATACCTTGATGCTAATTATTTACCCTAGGAAAAAAGTTAAGGCCAAGTTCATCAACATGTACAAAAGTGGAACCCATTTTAGGTAAATAAAATGGATACTTTTCCCATGAAAAATTAAAAAAAAATTGAAAGAAAAAAATGGACACTTAGGAAACCATAAAGTCTGTTTAAGAGGGCCATCCAAATGCAAAGCCCCATCCTAAACTTAATGATATGTATAGGATTTTTCTCCTTTGGGATGTTAATTTCATCAATGATAATATTTGTTACACCATGGCTCACCACATGACAAGGCATCCTACGTTCATTCACACTAGGATAGTGCAGTCAAATTCAAATTGAATGAAGGTAACGAGATCATATATGTTAAGGAGTAATGACACATAAATTGGAAATAAATGTAGGAGATATTGAGTATTTAAATAAATCCCCTAAACAAGTTCACATCATTCAATCATTTGATCATGAGTAGAATTTAGCTTTAATAAATCCCAAGAGAATTAACTGATATCACAATAAATTATTACTTGAGTGATTTAGCTAAGTGAAGAAACACCATTATCAAAAAATTTCAATATACTAGTACTTAGAATAGTTACCATGGAATCATCTTTCAAGACTTACAAGATATCCCCAACATCATCTAGGTTCTCTATAAAGGATTATAAATAATATAGCGATAGTATGTTTGAGCCTACTATGTTTGAGGGGTGTTATTCAAATTATTCAATGTTATGGGAAACAATCGAGGATGTTTATATGTTTTCACTACAAAAAGAAATAGAAGATGAGGATAAGAAGCTAATAAAATACCTACTCTCACTCAAGTAATAGGACCTATACCATGTTGCTACAAAACCAAAAGTGATGCCATGCATCGATTTAATACATAGTCTATTCTTTTAAGGAAGAATCATAGATGAAGGTTATCTATATTACGTAGACAATGACACTATTTTTGCATGTATATCTAGAGAAGCATTCAATAGGTAATTAAATTTTCCTATTATATATGTTACATATGATTTACAAACAATATTTATATGGAAAAAAGCAAACCATCTAGAGTGACCTCTTTCAAAATGGTTGCTACATGGGGAGAAATTCACCTTGAAAGAATATGATAAGAAATTGCTTCTCATTACTAGTTTTAAATGGGAATACACATAGGGATGGCATTAATGAATATGATCTTTAGTCATGTTATTATCTAATACATACACCTATAATGGGTTCCCCTTATAGACCTTCTAACTACCTCAGAGAGTACCTACGCACTGGGGGAAAATATTAATGCATGCATCTGAGAGTAGATTTTGGAGGACAAGAAATAATTAGGGGAATTTTATAAATGATGTCCTATCTAATAGATGAAGCCATAGGAACTATGTATAGCATAATATAATTCTATGGGATCTAAAAAATTATGTCATAAAAAATAGGATATGTGACTACTAGAGCTTTATGCATATTTATTCATATGTAAGGAACATAATCAAGATTATCGATCACCTTTATCCTCAGGTATGGATGACTATTCATGATGAACCATTATTGATAATTATACAATCATAGCCTATACATTGGACAATAACATTGGAGATTACTGGCTATATCTAAATTACATAGTGATTATGGTCATAGGGCAAAAATTAGATCCTTTTTAACTTCTAAAGTTTGATCTGAACAAGGTGGCTAAGCAAGAAATTGGTCATCAAATTTGGAACAACATAGATGAATAAATTACAAAAAATAAGAAGGATAAATATAATGGGTCTCATGTAACTATTATGAAAATGTATTACACCATTCATAGATATATACACCTTAAATTGGTCAAGCAACCCCACACATCATGTCTTTTCATAGTCCTCTTTATAAGAGACTCCAACTAGAGAATATGATCCTTGTTCACACAAACAATGTATTTGTTTTTATTTTTTTGGTATTGTTTCTTTATTTTTTCACCTTTACATTATCTCAATCAAATTATCTATACCTTTAGAGACCTCCAAACTTGGTCTGTGTTAGTCCCATTCTATTTTTTTAGTCTTGAATAATATAATTTTGGAGGACTATAGTGCCTGGTGCTCCTATCCTACCTAGAACTATTATCCAATAATCAATTTTTATTTCTTAATGGGTCCCAAACCCTTATTAACCTCTCCCATAATTTTTTATTATCTTTTCGATGTTGACTAGTATGAATAAAGCTCCCAAATTTAAAATAAAGAGTCTCCTATATAAAGGACTTCATAAGGCATTTTATAGCTAGCACTTACTACTTTGGCACACTAAATAATTAAAATAAGTTAATAGTATAGATAAAAATAATACATCAAACATATATTTTCATTCTTTATCAAGGAAGGGCCTAGGTGAAAGTTCAATCTTATATCTACCATGCACGTTGATTATGCACATTTCCTAAGGGAAAAATATATTTGATCTGAGAGCCTAGATTGAGGGTTAATATTGTTGGGATATTTATGGTAAGTGTTATCATTGATTTATAAGATTAATTATCAATTAAAAATTGGTCTATTAGGTTAGAGGATGAGTGATAAAGTTAGACATGTCTTCATGTGCTTTAGAGGGTACTTGAATAGTGCATTGTGAGCTTGAAAGGAAAGTTCTTATGTTCATCAGATTGTGTAAGAATTTTCATGAGGATTTGAGAATATTTTAAATTTTTAGGAAGTTTATAATAATGTTTTACAATCATTATTTCATTGATTAAGGCTATATCCTTTATGAATAATTGCTAAGAAGGTAAGCAGGTTTTTATGTGCAAAAAGGCTAGTCTTAGACCCAATATGAAAGATATTTTTTTATATGATTAATAAGGTGGTGTATGGATATGATTATTATTTTAGGTTTCATAGGACTCCTATTATTATTATTATTATTATTATTATTATTATTATTATTATTATTATTATTATTATTATTATTATTATTATTATTATTATTATTATTATTATTATTATTATTATTATTATGTTGTTGTTGTTGTTGTTGTTGTATTAAACTTGACTATTTGTGTGTCCCACATAAAAGTGCTTCTTAACAGTGTTTTTGCGTTTGAGAGAAATTTGTAAAAGTGACTAGGGAAAAAATGGGTGTGAGATGAAGTTCATGAATTGAGTCAAAAATTAATAAATTTTTTCATAAATATTAATTTATTTTTTTCAAATATATATGCCCTCAAATTTGCCTAGTCGATATGAAGGAAAGGGTGCCATGAGAGAGAAAAATCAGTTAGAGTGAGAAGTAGAATTGGAAGACCTAATCAATGAGTAGGAATGAATATAATGTATTTATAATGTTTTATTGGTAATATAATAGGTCTCAAAATATTTATATCATAATGTGCATGATTTTAATTCATATGGTGGTTTATTGTGTTCATCTAGGCATATGTGGTCTTGTGACAGATTTGTGTAGAGTAGGCATATTGATTACATAAAAAATTGTGCATATGGATGATAAAAATAAATATGGTTATATGGGTGTGTTAAAAATTTTGCATAGTTTCTATTTCCAATTTTCAAGTATTTATGATGTGTGATTCAAAATTTATGACAGTGAAAAGTTGGCAGATTTTATTTGTTCAATACTTAGCCAAAATTTCAATATCTAGTGAACAAAGGACCGGTATGCACTGTTATTGATATATATTTTTATGGAGAGAGTATTTAAGGATTAATTAAAAATAATTGGTATAGGAATATTATGGGGTTACTTAAAATTTAATTTAAGGTCTTGAATGTTCATACATCTTCAAATATAGTTGACCAAATTTTACTATTGTTGACTGTGTTTTTTTAAAATAAACCAGAGTGCAAAGAAGTGATTATAGAAGACAATTTATTGATCAGATATTATTGTTATAAAAATAAAATATGAATTATATATATATATATATATATATATATATATCACTATAAAAGTGATTTTAGGTCTTGAAAGTCTATAAAAGTGAAGTTATTGTAGATAAAAGTTGACTATTGTTGACTGTATTTATTGCAGATCCGAGTGGGATTCTTAAAGAAGTGATTATGAGACTTAGGTGTATGAATTAAGGTGAATTATGGATTGGATGATGTTACTAAGTTCTTAATATTTCCATCCATATGTGTATTGTACATGGAAAGTTTATATTTAGTTAGTTTGAGCCTTTCTGGTGAAGATAATGTTTTTGGGATAGTTAAGCCTAATAGGTATTTAAGACTTAATGGAGGTTCCTAAAGTGAGTGAATGTTTCATAAGGGTGTATTTATGGATATTATAACTTGAGAGTGTCTTAAGGGTCATATTTCATGGATCCATGTTCTTATAATTAGGTTTTGTGTTTCTACTTGGCTCATTATAGTGTTGAAAAGATGAATACGTCTTCATGAGACCTAAAAGGGCCACTTAGACCTAATAGAAAGGTATGGTTACTTAAGTAGCTAAATATATTACTAACTAAACACTTAGGATTACCTATGAACTAGTATATAATCTCAAGTTCCAACCATATGTAGGATTAGTATGAAATGAAAATAAAGGAATAAAGGGAGATCCAAAGTATATTGGTAAATACAAGTATAATGATATATATTTTTTGCTAAATGATCATATGGTAAATAAAGATGACTAAGGGAATCAATTTTTGTATAACCAAGTCAAATAAATAATTATCTAATTTATAATTGAGACAAGATAACAAATAATCATTGTAATAGAAAAAGAATCCATGAAATAAATGAAATCATAAACGTAAGTACGAAATCATGAAAAGAATGATAAGAGATCATAAAAAAATATAAAAGCAAATGAAACCATATAAAACATATGAAGTTTAATATAAATATCCATGTAAAATAGATAGGTGAAACCAAATTTAATACATAATCAAATGTATAATATATATAAAAATGGATCATAAATCTAATCCAAAATCATAATGATGAACAATGTGAAAGAATACCATGTGCTTACTAATACTGATAATTTTTCCCATAAATGTTATCCATGACATATAAAACATCTATATGAATATGGATCCTGATGGCATCTAAAGTGTCATCAATCCTCATGGAAAGTTGTGCAAAGACTTCTTTTTGAATTTCCTTAATAGAAAATGTAGGTGTAGTTAAAGGATATTGCTCATGAGGGATCTCTTTTATAGGATATTGAAGGAGAGGAATAGGTGTCTGAATAGTAATGATATCTATGGGGTAATAAGGAGGCACTAGTGGCAGATAAGGAGGATTCACTTGTGGAGAACGAAGTGACATAGATGAAGAAGGAAGAGCCTTCTTGTGTGAGTGACCTATGGAAGGAGGAATAACTAGTGCAAGTGTTGACTGTGAGTGATCATGAAGGTTATAATATGGAATACAAAAATGAATGGTATGATGGGTACCACAATGGGGTCAAAAATAGTATACATCCCCATATTTAGGGATATACTTAGGTAAAAACATAGGAGGAGGTATAGACTTAGCTTTATACTAAGTAATGGTGGGATGAAATGTATCAATATATCTCCAATTCTTTAATAAATTAGTGGAAGAGGGGTTATTTGTTCCATGGAAGTAACAAATGTGTGTGTTAGTAGGCTTTAGGGGACTACTAATGTAAGAGGTAGAAGTAGAATCCAGGGGTACCTGATATAACTATCAGTCTCTAGTATAATGACCACCAACTTTGTGGATTTCACAATAAGGTTGATTGGCCCATTAGGAAGACATGAGATCATGTTATGGGAAAGGAAAAAGGTCATTGCCAAGGGAAGGTAGGGATAAAACAAAAACTTATTTGGGCTCATTTGAAGGTAAAGTAAGAGATAAAATAGGATGGGGATCATTGAAAAGTGAGGTTGGTTGAACATAAGGCTTAATAATAGTATCTATCATCTCTATGGGAATAAAACTAGAATGATTCTTGTATCTAGAAAAGTGGTAACTATCATATCGTGATACATGAGCATGCTCCTAAAAGGATCTACAAAAACTAGAGGTGCATCATGCAATCACTCAATCTCTACCCTATGACAAATAAGAATAAGACTAGAATTAGGTACTATAAAGGAAGGAATGCTAAAAGATGAATGAAAAGACTAAAATAAAGAAGTGTGATATCACAGAATCTTATAATTTATAGCTTAGAGAAGCTAGGATACAAATGGGTCATTTAAAGCACAACCATCATCATATTTAGGGGTATGTAGATATGATTTTTTCATTGTAAGTTACATGATGGATAGAATGTCTAGTCTTGGATAAGACCATTGGTACATCATCTATAGGAGGTTGATAGGATCAAAGTTGAAAAGAGGGAAGAAGTTGGGTGATGATATGAGGGGATAGATAAAAAGTTTTGATCTTAAGGCTAATATGATCTGACTCATCATCATCATAATGTAGGCGGTTAGGTGGAATGTTCTGAATGAGTTCAATGTGACCATTATAACCTCAGGTAAAATTGATAGGATAATTGAAGAGTTGAGATTCCCTAAATGGCATACTAGGCAAAGTTTAAAGGGCATGAATTTTAAATACACCACATTCTTGGAATTGTTTGAAATTCTAAAGGTTTGTGTCTCCTTGAATATTGTAAATAACAACATTATGGGGTAATTTGATGCATTGACATGTAGATGAGGCAATTGATCTCATATGATAAGTCCTAGGTATACCAAGTAAGATGTTATAAGAAATGAGAAAATTAAATATCATAAATTTCACATGGAAGGTGACATGTTGGATGGTAATGGGAAGCCACATGTAACCTAGAGGAGGCATTTTCTTTCTATCGTAGCCTTGACATGTGTTATATGTGAACTTGAGATTGCATTAACAATATCTAAGTGTTTTAATGAAATCAAGGGAGGTAACGTAAGTACTTAAGCCTTCATAAATTAAGGCACACTTAAATTGGATATCTCTTATTTAGATGTCAATGAATAGAGGAGGATCATCTGCACAAAGCATAATCTCATCGGGAATCATGGAAATGATGTGAAATTAAGAGAAAGAGAAGTTGCCACTATTTCATCAACATGTATGAACATCTCTTTTAATTATTGAAGGATAATATATTTGTATCTAGAGAAGGTGGGTTTGCATCCTACTAGAGGAGGATGAGGGATGCTCATTTCAAATAAAAATTGTATTAGACTATTTCGATGATGGGGCAAAGTCCACATTAATTTGAGGAAAGCTATTTGAGATTAGAGATGAGAAAGTTCCACAATGGAGTCCCACTCATCATAAACCATGTAGGGATTATTATATATAGTCACATGATGTTGAAAGAGATCTTGAGAAAAAGGGTTGGAAGTGAAATTAAACTTGTGTCGATAGGGTGTAGTTGGTTTGGGTTGGATATAAATAAGTTGATTTAATTTAGGTGGCAGGATGGTTGGTTGAGGTATTTCTTGTGGTTTGGTTAAATAAATACTAGTAGAATGTTGGGGAATGTTGACTTGGTGTGTAGATGTTGTGTGAAGAGTAGAGATAGTGTCAGACGTATGATCAAGTTGAGTTATTGATAGTTGTTCTTGGAAGTTTATAAGTTCATCTTACCCCAAATCCATTAGATGAGATGGGGAGGTGTCCTAAATGATGCGTAATAGTTGAGAAGTTTTATGCATGTGTGTTATATTAGAATAAATAAAAGAAAATAATTTTCACATGTTATTCATATTTACCACATTTTATTCATACTAGTGAGATATATAAGACTTTAAAAATTATTTGTAGGAGTAGGCTTGTTGGTGATATCTATATGGTTGGGAAGAGGATATTTGTATATATCAACATGAGCATTAGCTTGATTTAAAGATTTTTTTTTCATGGGATTTAAATGCTATGTCATATGATTATTGATGTTTCTGAATGAATGATTCATGATCAAAGTTTGGGCCAAGAATAAAATCCATAGCTATATTCCGTAATTGTCTACAAGTCTCATGAGAATGGCCCTAATTTGCATGAAACCAACATAATTTGTTTGGATCATACCATGATTTAATTAAATGAGTTGGGTCAAGATCTCATGGTATAGATATTTGAATATGATTTTGAAGCTTGGTTAAGGATAATAGTTTTTAGACATTGGTGTTGTTAGGTTAAGAATATATAGTATTAGGAGTGTTGGTTAGAGGAGGAGCATGCTCCATGGTGTTGTTTGGAGTAATTTATTGGATGTTTTGAATAGTGTCATAGTATCATTAATGCCATCAATAATTACATGATGACTTATATTTTTAATGAGCATACAAGTTCTCATTGTAGGTTGAGATGGTTCAAATTAACACATGAGAAAATCTTATCGCTTAGCTTGGTCAAGGGCTTCTTCTAAAGTTCATGGAGAGAGAGTCTAATCTTGATATTTTAATTCAGGGTAAAGAACATTAATGAATAAGTGGAAAAGGTTTTAATTTGACATATTATGCTCACATTTTTTAGACAAGGTCTTCCATAATTTGATGAAGGCTTGTGTCATTTCAGTTTCAATTTGTTTACAATTTATAAAGTGAGTTATTTTTTTATCGAGAAGATCACTAGTTTGAAATTCTTTGACTAGTGAGTTAACTAAGTCTTCAATGATAGTGATACAATGTATTTTTAGTTAATTTTACCAATTTAAAGCATCTACTGAGAGTGTTTTAGATAATATTTTGTTAGCAACAAAGGTATTAAGTTTGACCCAATCTTTATAAAGTTTATAAAATGTCTTTAAGTGTAATGTGGGAACGTTGAAACTATTATAGGTGATGGTAGGTGTGATACCTCATATGTCAATATTAGCAACTTCAGGCACAAGAGGTTTATTTTGTATATGTTTGATTGTTTTATTAATTATGGGTGGTTAAGGAATAAGGTTACCACGGGAATCCCTAAGGAGGATGTGGGGGAGAATTCAGATTTTACATTCCCCATGAAACCTATTGATATTGGTTTTGAAGGTTAATGAGATGGTTTTGCATCTACATCATTTAATTTTCATTATTGATTTGTAAATTATGCATTTGATTGAGCATTTATAATAAGTTTTGATTAGTTTGGGTAGTATGTTGACTAATGTGCTCAACATGTGACATATTGGTATTAGTATTAACATATTGAGTTGGACTATGAGTATTATCATGCATTTCACTAATGTCATGAGAAGTAGTGATAGCAAAAGAAGCACTAGTAACATGATTATCATTGGTATCAAAAGAAACAATAGTATCATGGTTAGCATTGGTATAAAAGGATGCACTATTGGAATGGTTAAGGAGAAAGGTGTTTGGAAAAGGTCAATTAGAATTTGAACTAACCATGTTCATAGATATACTCAATATGGTGGTTGAATAAGTCATAGAATAAGATGTCATGGTGTGTGAAGGAGAGATAATAGAAGGAAAAAGTTTGAGAAGAAAAGAATGTGTTCCCCCCAAATCCATGAGAGAAAGTAGGGGAAGGTGAAAGAGGTTATTCTAATCAAGGACCTATCATAATATTATAAATTGTCGAAGGGTCCTTTTCTCTATATTGAGGAAATTCATTTATGAAGAAGAGCATTTCAGTTATGTACTCTAAATCATGTTCATATTCTAAGGAGAATAAAGGATTACGAACTAAGGAAGAATGGGGAGGATTCCCATAATTGGTAGTGTGAGTGGAAACATGAACATTTCCTTCATCCAAGGTAACAGCCACAAGTTGTGTCTTAAAAAACCTATTAGGATGGGTAAGACTCATCATGTTTGTCTAATTTAACTCTATATTGTCCTCAAATAAAAAATTCATGATGAAGAAAAGAGGCTGAAAGGTGGATGGAAAAGAAGAAATAATTAATAGGATATATAATCAAGCTGATCAAAAGTGTTTTATAAAACAAGAAATAGGGTAGGGACCAAAAGGACATAGTCATGTAGGTCAACTGTGTACTCTTAGATAGGAAACATAACAAGATGAAAAGAGGACATAGTTGAGCAAATCGACTATGTACTACAATATATGAAACAAAATAGGTAGACAAGAGATATACTCTGACATGTCGATTGTGTACTCCATAGAGAAATTGGATAGGCTAAAAATGATAGACAGTCAAATAGGGTGATCATGTATTGAAAGGAAGAAAGATGAATAGTTTGTAAGAGATTGTGTTGATAGGGATGATAATGTTATGAAAATAGAGAATTTTTTTTCAAGATAATATCTAAGAAAATAAATTGAATCACATAAGCAATTAGATCAATGTAATTAATAATTGAAACACACAACATAAACCTTACACTAACACTGGCTAATGAAAATTTTAAAATACAAAATATAATGATAAAAGATTAAGTAGCAAACTTGAATGTAAATGTTAACTAATTATTCATTACTAAATGTTGTTAAGTTTTAATAAATTTTGAAATTAATGTGATGAGAAGATGGCTATAAAAAGGAACTATATAAAGCAATCTATAGATCATTTTAGGTAATATAGGATAAAAAAGATCTATGGGTGATGGTATTGTCTTGGTATTGAGGCCTACCCTCTCACTTCACAATCTTGCATTAATAAGGGTGTTGGGTTCTTTGATAATATATATCATCAACCATGTATTTATACTTATCCATAAAACCAAGTCGACTTCCCACCTTGGTGATGAAATCTAAGTAGGTAGATTTTAGGAAGAAAAATGTTTAATGATTTTTTGTGTAAAGTAATTTAGAAGTGTGTGCTAAAAATAAAAATAATTTTATTAAATTGATAAATTGAAAAGCCACCTAATTAATTTATATTTTTTACTCTAAGGATGCAATAAAATGAAAATAAAAGTGAACTAATTACTCATAAAATAAGTTAATTCATTTTAATATAAAGAGTATCGAATCGGTCTAGATAACATTATATGTGAAGAATACATAATAAATTCAACAGGGTCTCCACTATTCTATGAAATAAAGATTCAGAAGAACACAGTTGAATATGTTGACTCTATCTTATATATAGAATACAAGCTTAAAAATTATGTCAATCTAGTCAACCCAGTTCATTTTAAGGTTACAGTTTTATAGATTACAAACTTATGAAAAACAATAATGTAGATAAGAAATGATAAAGAAAGTAAGAATGAACCTTGGTGGTTATGAAACTACTTAGTTTGAAAAATTTTATGCTATGTTACTCAAGTGTTGATTTAAATATTCTAAAAATAGAGTTGACTGGGTCGATGGAGTTTGTAAAACTTGTGTTGAAAATGAATTTGTGAACAAAGTTGACTTGCTCAACTATGTCTTCAACCTATATATTGGTAAAGAAGAACTACAAATAGAGTCGACTGGATCAACTATGTATGCAATCTTATAACTAAAGAATAATATGGTGTCAAGCTAATTAATCTAGTCAGATGTATTTGGAGAAGACCTGTACAGAAAAAATAAAGTCATTTTGAGGTGACTATGTGTTAAACCTACACACATACTATTAGAACTATATTGATAGGTTGGATACAATACTACAAAAATAAAAATATATAATATAATGATAAAATGAATGTGTGAAAGAAAACCCAAAAGAGTTTAATTCACATTCATTTTTTAGTTTCTATTTCATATTACTATATTCATACTATTTTACTAGGGAATTGATTAAATGTTGTCATTCTTGATTACCTATAAATACATAAGATTTACATACATTAAAGTGGAACATATGCACAAAATTGGGGGATAAAAAGGGGGTCATTTGTAAGAAAAATTTTAATTTTGTACAAAGGGCATGTGCCATTTTTAAATGATGCATTCACTTTTTCAAAAAAAAACAAAGCAAACATAAGTTGGGTCATTACTGACCCTAAAGGGAATCTACCCTTTAGAATGCTTGAAAAAATATCATAGGGAAAACCCATATTTTACATCTCATTTTTCAATGTTGAAAATGATTTTTAAGAGAAATAAAGAGGGTGTGCATGTTATTTGTCTACCTATATGCCCATCAAGATTTCACACTTTCATTATGGTCTCAGGTATGTTGTTGTTTTCCTTAGGGCATGCTTAGGGTTTGTAATATATTTTTATGATGCATTTTTAATAATATATTTTTTGATATCTAAGGTTTAAAAGAGTACCCCCCATTAATTAAGGGTGACTTGCTCCTTATTACTCAGGCTTCATATTTTCCCCTAAACCTCAACATGCCACAGGGTCCTTGGTAGGAATTGAACTCGAGACCTAGGCAATCGAAGTCGTTGATCCTATCCACTCGAGGTAACCCATGAGAATAATAATTACAAGGCAATAGGGTATTAAAATTAAAATGACATTTATCTCATGAAAACTTTAAACTATCAAATATAAATTTTTGCTTTTATATTTTTATATTATTGATTTGATGGACCCATTACCTGATAAAAACCTTCAACAAAACTTGATGAAAACCACTAGTATTTTGACTTCATAGAAGAAGAAGAAGAAGAAACTATAAGTCAAAGCAAAAATAATTGGAAATTATCATTAATATTTTGTGTGACTCTTTAAAATATAGTGAATGTAATGCAATTGGTGATACATTGGAGGCCATTTATAACAAAGTGGGAAATACCACTTTCTAATTTGATATAATGTTAACATCAAATAGACATATTCAAACAATATTATTTAGATATATTTTCATATGAGGATGTTAGAAAGAAAAAGATCAAAAAAAATAATTTTTGTGTTTTTTTCATATACCTATAACCACCATCAATGAGTCGCAAACACAATAGCATTGATTGGTGCATTCATGTAGAGATTAATTTTTTTTTTGGGATGGTGTTTGATAACTCTTTGTGCAATAAAAATGAGCTTCTGTTGTATTTTTTAAGAAATATTTATTTCAATTTTTTTCTCAAAGAACTCACAAATTATTTTGACATGAAGGCATCATAAGGTATGGGAGGTGGGTCCTCATCTAATAATATTGGTTCCAAGTGGGATTGAAGCCCCCCAAAGAGAAATATAAGGACAATAATACATACTTTCATCTATAAAATATTACATCTTAGTATAAATATAAACACCCTTAAGGTGGTTAGTAGTCTCACACTAGCCATGATTGACCATGGGATGTACATTAAGCAATCTATTTAGAGTACATGTGGTGGCACACCTAATAGTGTCCCTCCTACTATTGGTCCTTCACATGGTAGCACAACTAATAAGCATCCTTTAGTTCATTTACATCATTGCACATCATGTGAAATTAAGTTTTTACTAGACCACTTGTTTAGGTTAGACATGTAAGGTTGCATCTATAAATCCAATTGACACAGTTACAAAGACTATATGTACATATATACAAAGCACTAGTATGTAATAATGTATGCCATCTACAATTGTTTTAGTACCTTTGAAAACTAATTAAAAAATATTATATTCCATCTAGGGTTAATTCACCACCTCAAGTCACACAACTAGATATGTTGTTGAAGAATTAATCTTATTTGGGTCCTTTAAACTAGTTTAAGTTTATACGAAGTCTTTTTTATGTCTACATATATCATATTTATAAATATACTTTATCTTAAATTTATGAGGTGTCTCTCATCTCTCTTGTCTACTTGTAAGATTTAGAAATTACTTGCACAAGTAACTCCTCCCATACATGTTACACACTTTTTTGCTCTCTCTTTACAAATAAGATACATGGCACACACCAAGTAGGTTTTGTAAGGTCATGATGGGATTATTGTAACTCCATCATCCTTCCTCTTAATATATTTAAATATTGATCTCCTCTTCTCTTCCATACACAATCTTGATTTTGCACTCATGTGATGCATATTTTGGCTTGAGGCCAATCTTCTCTCATTCTCTTGGCTTATTCTTGGTATTGTACTTCAATTTCATTATTTTCAAGGCTAATAATAGATTGTGTGGATTTTTTATATTTGAGAGTTTTCCCAGATGTGCATTTTACCAGCTCAGCTACAAATTCTTGTAACGTATTTATAGTTTTTATTTGCTATGAAAATCTAGATTCGATTCTTCCAGTAATTATGTTTGTTTTTGGTACCTCCCTCTATTATTAAGATTGCCATAAATTTAGGCTTTCTTCTTGGCGTTATTCCTTTAGCCATTTGCCCTCCATTTTGCCTCCATAGTCATTTTATTTCTCATGCTTTAATTATAAAATGTGTCTTTTTATTCATTTCATGATGTGACTTTTTTTATATATATCATTGCTTACCATTTAAGGTATCTTTTCACAGGATTTCAATGCTACTCACTCATATGTTTAAAAGTGGCTTACATGGTAATAAAATATATATATTTTGAATTATTTTAAAATAATTTCAATGCTAAATCACATTCAAATTTATAACTGTTTAATTTTTAAATCAAATGAAAAAAACTTGCCTTCTCAAAGTCATGGTGCTTTGGCAGTTCATGATTCACAGCTAATAGTTTTTTAAGTTAGCAATCATATTTCATATTTGTAAATTTCCTAATCTACCTTCTAAGTTAGTTCATTCATTATTCCTTTTTTTTTTTGGCATGTTAAGCTCTTGTTTACTAGTCAAATATGAATGCATGGTATGCCTTCTGCATACCATAGTTTATCATTTTAACCTTGGTGCATTAATTTTCATTTTTGTTAAAAGATAGTTTATCATTAATCTTAGTAATATTTTCATTTTTGTTAAAATATAGTTTATCATTAATCTGGGTAATTTATGTGAGAGTTTTTTCATCTTATGTATAGATTCTCCTTTGCCATGTGACGCCAAAACTTTATTTTAACTCATTCTTTTTTATGATTAAAATGTTTATAAACTAAGCTGGCATTACACTTTGTTTGAGATATTTATTGGTTTTTTAAAATTTATTAAATAATAGGCCACGTAGTATTCAAAAAAATTTAATATAAATAAATGCATTTCCATTATATATATATATATATATATATATATATATATCCAAAAAAAGTTGTTAATTATTTTCATTAAGATTAAAGATTTTTTAAGTTGACATATTTGTTTTGAAGTAGTCATCTTGTTAGTATGTTTTGTATAAGGTTTTTAAATTATTGAGATAAGGATTTTATTATTGGTAAATAGTTTAAGTGGTATTATCAAAGCAATCTATTGTAGTTTTGATAAAAATAAAATAAAATGTTTATTTATTTATTTATTTATTTTCTTTCCATCATTTGATTAAAGCTTTAATTATTGGTAAATATTTTAAGTAGAGTTATAAAAAAAAAATATTATAGTTTTGATAAAAATAAAAATAATTGATTTTTTCAAAAAACATTTAAATTTTAATCTTAATGTAACCATAAATTTACAAGTTAATTGATCTATTACCTTGTGATAACATTAAAGTTCTCTTTAAAAAAAGGTAATTTAATATGTCAAGTTTTTTAAAACTATTTGTGATTTCATTCATTTTTGTTAACCATATTTAATGGTTTAATTATAAATTTTTTGATTATTTGTATCATTACATCATGGTTTTCAATTTAACTATTTTTTCATTATTTAAGAACATCATGTAAAATTTTATTCTAAAAATGATGAGATTGTTTATTTGAAACATCGAATTACATGTCAAAACAACATTTTAAATGCTTTAAAAACCTCTTTTATTAAGTAAATGATAACCTTTCTAATATTATATTGATGATTTAAATTTTAAAGTTGTGTCTTTTGCACATGATAATAGGTTTATTAATGAACTTCATTATGATCTTAAACTAACTTGTAACACTCATACCAACCCTTATTTATGCATTCTGAACTCTATGGATATTCAAATGGTGGACTTGGTAAGTGCACCATGAAGAAGTTATTCTTGATCATCTTTTAATTTATTCTAATATAAACTATAAAGGTCTTGGATATAATGATTCAACTAATTCTAATTCAAATTTAGAAACATATTATCTTCCTCACTGAAATAGTTATAATGCAGCTCCTTTTGATTATAATATTTCTAATGTTAATGTCATTTATTGTGTACATTGTGGAAAATACAAGCATCGTATCTCTAAATATTAAAAAATGCATCCATGTAAATATTGTGATAAATCTACTCATGATAGTTTACATTGTTAGAAAATACTTAAGTATCCTACCTCTAAGGTTAAAACTATCTAGATATCTACAAATAATGTATCTTTTAAAGACTATCACGTGTTTTTGTGTGATAATTATTCAAATGCTTAATATAGAATATATTTTGAAAGAAACACATCCTATTCCATGCAGGATTTCACACTTTTTGATATAAGTTATCTTTTTCTCCAGTTTCCTTGTTGTACATCTACATTTGTTACATTATTTTTATCTAGATTATATTTTTATAACATATTGGTTACTTAACTTAAAATATTGGTGTTAGCTTAATATTTTCATGGTTTAGTGGATGATCTCTCCTTATTGTTAGTCTTTGTTCCATTGTGGATTAACTATCTTATTTGAAAAGGCTTCTTGGTAATTATTGATTATTACACCTTCATCCTTGTGACTTTTGGTGACACCTTGTTCTTTCTTTCTCAAAATATTGTAATTCATCTTTAAATAATTTTATTAAGAGGGAGTATTATATAGTTTACACTCCCTTTTTTTTTGTTTTTTTTAATAATTTTTATCCTATTTTTAAAACCTAAATTAAACCTAAGGGGAAGTGCTAGAGAATTAATCTTGTTTAAGTCAATTTAGGTTTATCCTAAGTCTTTTTTATGTGTGTATTTATTATATTTTAAAATACATTTTAGCTTAAATTTATGACATATCTCTCACCTCTCTTGACCACTTGTAGGATTTAGAAGTTACTTGCACAAGTATATCCTCCCACAACATGTCACATAGTTCTCCCCATTCTCTTTAAGAATATGACACATGGTATATACTAAGTAGGACTTATAACATCATGATGATATTATAACAAGACCAAAGGTGAGAACATCATGGATGGGAAGACTATTGTATGAATTCTAAATGCAAGTGATGGATAGGAATAATGTAAGATGTATCTCAGAGATCCCGTGTAGGCCATGATAGTTTCACTAGAGGCTCCTATTTCACCAGTCATCTCAAAGGGTTCTTCAGTACACACATTAGAAATAAGTCAGGGTCTACCAGACACAAAACCCAACTCTACTAAAGGAAAAATACCTACTTCTTGGGTTGACTTAGTGGTCGATAAGTGTCTTTTAAAAAACTTCTTAGAAAAAATCTTTTTGGTTCCATCTGGCAATAGAAATGAGGTATGTCTCAAGGTTCCAAACTCTTTCATAGAGCATATTGAATATTCACTATCAAAATTTATTATGGCTAATTTCAATGATTTTAAGATGAATATTGATTCTTTTTGCAAGTGGGAAAATTTCAAGTGACAACTCTAGGGTTAGATCGATATATTTACTATGCCCATAATTTTTTTCCAGATTAAATTTTATCATTTTGAAGATTACATAAGGATTCTCATTAGAGGTCCTTGGTTTATGTGAAAATCCATAGTCAACCTTCAAAAGTGGAAGGTAGGACTTAATCTAGATAGTGCCATCATGAAAGACATTCCTATCTAGGTAAAATTACTAGAGTTGCCTCTAGAATTTTATACCCCAAAGGTTATTTTGAGAATTGTTAAGGCCCTCAACCAACCAATCTCTATCAACCCTATGACTAGATCTAGATGTAGACTACTAATTTCCTATGTCTAAGTGTTCATCCCACCTAACAAACCCTAATTCATTCCATCAAAATAAAATATAAATATGGGGTATGAAACCAATGTATATAATTTGAAAGGGAATCATAAATTTTGAAAGCTTGTGACATTATAAATCACTCATCTAAAAATTTCCCTCTAAGAAAGAAGCCATCCCTTTCCCCACTCCCTGCTAGGTTAAGAAACCTTCTCCCCAAAACCCTTCTCCTCATCCCCCCACTATTCATAATCCCCCTCCCCTCTCAAATCACCCTCTTTCCCCCTCCTAAACCTACTCTGGCTTCTCTTAGCTTGGGGGAAAATTTTTCAGATGTAGCTTCTCCCAAACCTTCTTCTACCATAAATATTCTTATCCCTCCTTGGGTTGGTTCAAACCTTGAGACCATAACTACTACTCTAAAGCAGGTCAAGGTAACTGGAGCTACTCCACCATTAGGGGTCATCTTAGTTGAAGTAGTGTTTTCATCTCTTGTTGTTCCTTCCTCATTTATGAATAAATCACAAGGAGATGCCTAGTTAAACTCACCTTGCACCATCTACTTTAAAGCGTTATTATTTTACAATGATCTATTTCTATAAGAACTAGTGCCTGCTTAAGTTCTTCTAACCCTGATCAAATGTCCTAGGGAGCCTGAGACCTTCCCTTCTGAAGGTCAATGTTACTCTACAAACAAAAGAGATAATTTTGAGACAATCATGGAAATGTCCAAAGAATATTGGACAAAAGTCTCACAAAAAAGATAGGAAAAAGACTAAAGTTGGTGAAGAACCAAAATCCTTAAGTAGACTATCTAATCAAAACTCTAGAAAAGCAAAAAATAGATAAGCATGTAGTAAAGGGTACACATATGACCCCTAAACATTTATCAAGAAATAAAAATTGAAGATCATCTCCTGGAATATAAGGGGGTTGAACAACCCTAGAAAATAAAAGTTGGCTAGAAACTTGGTATTTAATCATAAACCTGATATTTTTATTATTTAATAAACCAAAATGTCTGTGGAAAAAAAATTTAATAATAAAGATAATATTTGAGATAAAGCTTTGTGTAGTAGCAGTAGCTTCTAAGGTGCCTCTAGAGTGTCAAATTTTTTTTGGGATCCTTCTATCCTAGAAGGAAATGCCCTCCTAGAAACTAATTATCATATCAAGGTTTTTTTCAAATAAATTCACACTACAAAAAATTGAGTTATTACTAATGTGTACCCTCCAAATTCTATAAATGATAGGATAAAGTTATGGCAAGATCTTATTGATATTAAAAGAAATTTTAAATTTTAAAATTGGATGGTGGTAGGGGATTTCAACTCTCTTTTGTCTCTAGGGGAAAGAAAGGGTGAACTTATTCCATTAATGATAACATGTTCGACTTTAGTGAGTTTATTGTAGAAGTAGAGCTAACCAATGTTGAAATAAAAGGCAACCCTTTCACTTGGTCAAATAGGAGACTAGGTGATAATCTCATTCAAGTTAGACTTGATAGGTTTTTGATCTCTTTGCAATAGAATTTGCATTCTACCAACTCCATATCTTCTCTTTCTAATATTGGTTTTGATCATAACTTGTTGGTATTCTCTAATGAAAAATGTTCAAAGCAAAAAGTAATCCTTTCAAATTTGAGAAAATGTGGCTCTCCAATCAGACCCTAGATGATTTTCTAAAAGAATTGTGGAAGTTCCTTGTTCAAATATTTTCTATGTTTATTCTTTCCATGAAACTTTAACATGTTAATTTCAAACTCAAGATCTGGAACAAGGAAGTTTTTGGGAACATTTTTTTCCAAAAATGCTATATTGAGGAGGAGCTTAGCAGAATTGAGGAAGAAATCAATACTTCTGGTTCTACCCCTTCCCTACATTCAAAAGAAAAGGAGTTTCTTAGTCTTTACCACAACCTAGAAGATAAGTAGAAACATATTGGCACCAAAAATTGAGGAAGACTTTACTCAAGGAGGGAGATAGGAATAGTAAGTACTTTCATACCTCAGCATCCAAGAATCATTAGTGTAATCTCATTACAAAATCAAGGGAGAAGATAGTAGCTGGCATAAGGAAGAAAAAGACATTGAGCTATAAATAGTAAACTTATATAAAAAATTTCTAGCCTATATTCCTTCTTAGGACATTCAGTTAGAAGATCAGGAAGTTAATCTCATTCAAGGAGTCATTTCTCAATAAGATAATGCTACCATTCTTTCTCCTCCCTTGGATAAATAAATTAGATCTGTGGTCTTCTCTTTGTAAGGTGATAAAGCCTCCAGCCCTAATGGTTTTGTTCCATTATGTTTTTAGGTTTTTTGGGATTTCATCCAAAATGAAGTCTACCTGGTTGTAACTAAAATTTTCAAATCTAGAACCATGTTACAATATTTCAACAACACCTTTCTAGTTCTGATTCTTAAGAAGTTAGGGGCTAATCAATTAAATGATTTGAGGACATTAGTCTTTGTTTCAATTTTTTTTTAAATTACATGAAAGGTATGTCCCTAAGAATTCAAATGTTACTAATCTACATGAAAGGTTTGTTCCTAAGAATTTAAATGTCACTTAACAAATTGATTGTAGAACAAGAAGGGGATTTTATGTTTGATTGAAAATTTTTGGATGGCATCATTATTACCCATGAAACAATTCACTCTGTGTCTAATTCCTCCTAACAAGGTATGTTCTTAAAATTGGATATGAATAAATCTTATGATAGAGTTTCATGGCAATTTTTGGATAGAATCCTACTTAATTTTAGGTTTAATCAGACCATAAAAAACCTAATAGCCTCTTTCATATCCACCCCCATGTATTTAGTACTCATTAATGGTGTTCCTAGAGGTTTTTCCTGATAGGCATAGGTTTTAGACAAAGAGATCCCCTATCTCCTTAATTTTTTATCCTAATGGCTAAAACTTTGAGTAGGATCATTGGCACACCTAGAAATTTCATGGTAATTAAGGGAATCTTAGTAGCTCCAAATACCAAAATTGTCACCCATCAACAATTTACAGGTGACACTTTGATGATGGGAGAAACTTCAATATCTAAAACTAAATGATTCAATAAAATCCTTAAAATCTATGATATTATTTTAGGCCAAAGTGTTAACTTCCTTAAAATCTCATTATTTTTCATCAACACTCCACCTTGCAAGAAAATATCTCCAAGATCATCGACTGTGTCATTAAAAATCTCCCCTCCTATTTTTACATTCTTATTTTTGATAGAACTATGAAAATAGAATACTGGAAACCTCTCATTGATAAGATTCAGAGGAATTTATCTAGGTGGAAAGGGAATTTGCTATCTTAGGCTAGAAAAATGCAACTTCTTAAGAGTTCCTTACAAATCATACCTGTTTACTTCATGTCTTTATTTGTTATTCTAAAGAAAGTGTCAAATCAAATCGAATAAATTCATAAGAACTCCCTTTGGAGGGGAACAAAAGATAGATTTTGATTCCCTCATATTTCTTGGAACAAAGCATTTCTTCCTTCTTCTAAAGGAGGATTAGGGCTTAAAAAGGGTGAGATTCATGAATCAAGCTCTCCTAACAAAGCAAATATCTAGGGTAATCAAGGAAGGCAATCATTAGACTAAGATTATCAAGGCTAAATACTTAAATTTTGGGGAGGGTTCATGATTTCTGGCTGAAGATGGCCCTGACAATGGTTCAACATTTTGGAAAGCACTAAGAGTTGGGAAGCATATTATTAGAAAAGGGAAAAAATGGAATATTGGTAGAGGTAATAAAGTGTATATTTGGTAGGACCTTTGGATCCAATGCCCACCATATTCCTCACCTCAAGTAGTGGAGTTGTTCATTTATTTCAAAGAGACCATTAGCTATAAGGTGTGTGAATACTGGTAGCAAATTAATGGTGGAGAAAGGTGTAAATTACTCCATAAAGAAGGTTTGAAACAACACTAATTTCTTTGATTACAAGAAATAAATATCACACTCTATAACATTCACTTTAGCATATTCCCAAAAGAATATTCTCTCATTTGGAAAGAGGACCCTAGTGGATTATATTCAGTCAAATATGGATATCTTTCCCTATGGGAATAGGCTGAAATTGAAGAAACCTTGAATGTTTTATGAATTAAAAACCTCTTCCCAAAGATCAATGTATTCTTTTGGCTTTCAACTCAGAACAAGGTCTTAATGATGGATAATATTATGAGAAGGGTAATTTCAATTCCCAATAGATGTGTGCTCTATAAATAGGAGGATGAATCTACAAAGCATGTTTTCCTATCTTGTTCCTTTACCTCCCCCATATTTAAATATTTTTACAACCTCTCCAACTACTATTAAGTAACACCCAAAACTATTAAGGATCTAATTTACTAATATAATTCCCCTTGGGATTATCTATCACTAAATTTTTGGTGGAATTTGGCCCTTACCATATATTTTGGGGCATTTAGATCTCAAGAAATTTAATAATATTTAATAACTTTAAACCTATCCATTCATCCAATTTAAATAAAATCATGTATTTTGTTAAATAAAATTGTCATTCCTATGCTTCATCCTCTGATGGGCCAACTTCTCCATACTTATCCCAGATTCTCCACCAGATTAATCTTGAAATCTATGCTAAACCCCACAAGTAGTATGTTGATAGATCTAAGGTCAAGTGGATTCATCCTCCTCCCTATTGATTTAAATTAAATTTTGATAGGGCTGATAAAGGAAATCTAACCCTGATGGGAGTGGGAGGAGTTATCTAAGATTCTTAATGGAATCTTAATTCATCTTATGTAAGACCACTTGGGATCTAAATGAACCATGTTTTGGAAGCCATAGATACTTTATAGGCATTAAAATTGTGGTTAAGATAGGCATGAAGTATTTATAGGTTGAGGGAGACTCCATAAATATTATCAAATACTTAAAAGGATTGAATAATCATCTTATAATATTACCAGGATCATCGATGATGAAAAAAATCTACCTACCTACTTTAAGGGAGTGCTTATTACCCATATGTATAGAGAGGGTAATAAATGTGCTGACAAAATGGATAACCTAGGGGTCTATATTAGGTTCCTTACATGTTGTCAAGGTGATGAGGCATTCCCTAATGATGTCATCCCTTTCATCAATCTTGATAAAGCTCATTCCATAGAGTGATATGGCTGGCCTATTTATGACTCAACACACTTATCAAAAGAGAAGGGACACTCACACATGTAAGGACATCATGTCCCATTCATACCTTAAGGTTTTTCATGCATGGATTAATTTCTAACAATGAAATAATATTTTATATTGATCCTATTTTAACATCACCCTTTTTTTCATCTCAAAGGACCTAGGCTATGAAAATTGTAGTAGAAACATAGTTTCTAAAATGAGAGGTGACCATGATCACATTGAACCTATCTCCTATGCAAATGTGAAGGAGTATGGATATGTGTGGAAGAAAATGATTAAAGGGGGGATGGAGACCTATATGTAGAGGTTATTTGGTCATGACACAATGTTGTCTAGATATTTTGCTCATGTGTGGATTGACAAGGAAGTTTGCATGCATAGGTTAAGGTAATTTTATCACTAAGGAGGTCATAGGGGAGATTATTGGTATGGACTACTCAAGAGTAAAGGTGTTCAAGGACAAGAAAAGGAAAGAAGAGATATTCAACATATTTTAAAGTAAGGAGAAAAAGAAATTGAAAATTTCAAATCAAAAAGGGTTCATGAGGGTAGATTAACCTAAAAAATGGTTAGACATGTGTTTGTAGATAATTAGATATATTACATTGTAAGAGAAGCACATGATAAGTTTCTCACATTATTTTGTTCTGATTAACCATTTTAGAAGCCATAGTATCATCTTACTCTTCTTTATCCTTAAATATGGAAGTTTCTGTCATAAATTTTAAGAGAAATCCCTTGATGGACTTAATCCACCAAGGGATTATTATTCTCTTGGTAAAAAAGGGAGAACCCCTTTAGTCAAAATTAATGACAGAGGAATCAATATTACTAATGAACATGAATAATTAGTTAAGGATGATGACTTTTTATCAAAGTCTAAATCCAAGAAATTAGGGGACCAAAATGAGTTGGCAAGAGAGAACTTTATGTAGGAGGAGTCTAACTTGAGAGGTAATCAAATGGGGGTTCCCAAAATTGTGTCCATAATTGCTATCAGGGGTTAAGATTTTTTAAACCCCAAGATGAAAGAAGACATCAGTCCCTTGAAAAATTGCATACCAAAGTGACTATCCAAAAACTATTGTGAACTAAAATATCATATGAGTTTGAAAATTTGAAATGTCTTTTGGTTCAAGGAACCTCTAATTTGGGTAATGACAAGGAGGAATTTTTTATGATTGAATTCACTCCCCATGGTTTTAGAACCACACACAGAGGTGGCAATGAGGAAAATAGAAAGGATATTGAGCTGGGGAGGGAGGATTTCAAGCCCACCAAAATGAACCGCAAAAGGATAGATAAGGAGAATGAGTAGGGAATTGGGGATCAGACTAGAGGAAAGAGAAAAAAAGAAGAAAACATAGAGACCAAGAAATTGGTCTATTACTTTGAGTCTGAGTAGATAGACTAGCCGATTAGTGGTCTAGGTCTCTTTGGTTTTTACTAGTTTTTTGTGTCTTTTAGGCTGAAGGTGGTTTTTTATTGGTTATTAAGTGTTATTTTGTTCTATTTTTTGAACTTTCTTGCATATATTCTAATTTATTTTGTATGGTTACAGGCCCCATCAACTCAGTTATTAACCTATTAAATAAAAATTATGAGATTATTGTAACTCCAACATCCTTCCTCTTAATGTATTTAAAAATCCTCTATTCCTCTTTTCCATGTACAATCTTGATCTTGCACTCTTGTGATGCCTTTTTTGGATTGAGTTTTATATTCTCTCATTATTTTAGCTTATTCTTGTTATTGTATTTAGATTTCATTTTTTGTGAGGTTTATAACATATTGTGAGTTTTATGTTCATTTAATGGTTTCTCCACTTGTCAACTCATGTCTCAATCTGGTGGCTTGATTCTATCTCAAAGTGATATTAATTGATCTTGTATTATTTTTCTCTCTTTACTTTAATATTATTATATAATATTGATAATAGATCTATTATATGCAAGGCTTATCTGATTCAGTATATGTATACACATAGGTTATTAATTATAGTTTTTTATGTATGTAAAGGAATATTAAACTTGTCTTTAAATATATGTTTATTTAATTGATTAATATTTGACATATTTCATTTTCTAATTGTATAAATTATAACTAATATTTTAGTATCCCACTTGGTTTGGATACAATAAGAATTTTAAAGGAAAATTCAAGAAGGGATTCGAGAAGAAGAGTTTGTATTCTAAAGATCCTAGCTTAACTAAAGATAGTGAAGTCAGTGATTCAGAAGAAGAAGAGATTCTATTCATGGTCATACATGAATATGCCTTCATAATCAAAAGTACAAATGATCAAGAAGAAGAATAGGATGAAGCTGAAGTGAATCTATAATGAGAACTCATTTGTTACTTAGAAGAGTTAAAATCTCTTGAGAAGAATAATCGAATATTAAAGCTCCAGATCGAGAAAAATGAAAAGGAGTCAAAGGAAATAATTGAATATCTACAAGCAAACTTTGAAGAAGCCAAGAAAAATAAATAAGATCTAACAAAAAAGTTTCAAAAAGTAATTAAATAATGTGAAAGGTATGATATTTAAATTTCTTATTTGAAAGAAGATCTTGAGAAAACAAATAAAAAAATCAATGATAGAGCAACCAATGATTCAAAATTTTAAAATAACACTAATATGTTGAATAAGATATTATAAATTCAAAGATCAATGTCAGATAAGATAGGTATCAAATTTGAAAAAGAGAAAGGGGAGGACACTACTTTCATAGACAAATAAAAAGGAAAGAGCTATGTTAAAGTTCTTACAAAAGAAGAAATAAAAAGGGAAGAAGTTAAGAATATAGAGGACATCTCAAACAAAGAAGGATGGAAAGAACAAAGCTGCAAAAGGTAATCAGGTCAAAGATACACAAATAGGTTCTATTTTATGGTTACTATATTTATTGTAATGGATATGGTCATAATAAAATATAATGTCAAAAAGGGCTAACAATTTAGGAAATAAGGAGAAGGAAAGTCATGCATAGTCAAGCAAAAGCCACAACTCTTTTGCTCATCTATCAAGCATTAATAAAGAGTTCATAATATGTTACAAGTGAAATAACTTTGGACACATAGCTTGGTATTTTAGAAGCATGTTTGAGTCAATCAATAAGGACTAGATTTTCAAGGCTCCATTCATCAAGAATAAAGTTCAGACGGGTTCATGGCAAAAGAAATAACTTAAAAAATATATGTTGGTACAGACATATTTGCATGCAAGAAATGAAGAAAATCCATGGTTCATTGATAGTGGATGTTTGAGGCACATGATCGGAGACAAGATCAAGCTCATAACCTTGAATAATATCAATGGTGGCACAGTGAAATTTAGAGACAATACTACTACCAGAATTGCTGAAAAAGATACACTAAGTTTAGATAATGGTAGAATTAAAAATAAAAATGTTTTGTATGTAGAAGGTCTTAAGCATAATCTTTTAAGTATAATTAAAATGTGTGATTAGGGGCACACACTAAATTTTTATGTAGAAGGTTATGAAATTATGAGAAAAAACTCAAATGTGTTGGTTGTAGATGCTCAGAGAATAGGCAATAATTTGTATATGTTATCAGACATCAAAGGTCAAAGATGTTGTTTGAGTAAGGTTGAAGAAAGTTGGCTATGGCACAAGATAATAGGACACATAAATTTTGACAATCTTGTCAACATTAGCAAGAAGAAAGAAGTCAAAAATCTTACAATAATTACAAAGCTATCCAACACACTTTGTGAACCTTGTCAGCATGGGAAGCATGCTAGAAGGTGGTTCAAAACAAAAGTGTACTCGACCAATCAAATTTTAGAGATTGTTCACAGTGATCTATATAGACCTATGAGAACTCAAAGTACTCAAGGTGAGAAATATTTTATGTTTCTTATTGATGATTTTTCATGTATGACTTGGGTAATGTTTTTAAAGAAAAAATTAGAAGCTTTCAGATATTTAAAAGCATTCAAAGCATTAGTTAAGAATGAAACTAGTTTGAAGATTAAGTGTCCAAGATTAAATTAAGGAGGATAATTCATGTCAAATTAAAGAGACATTATTCAACAGCCAAAATTCTACAATAAAATAAAGTAGTTCAATGGAGAAACAAAATAGTTCAAGAGATGACAAGGACAATGCTAAATGAATCCAAGATACCAGATAAATATTGGAGAGAGGTAGTTGCTAAAATAGTTCATATTTAGAATATATCATTATTGAGAGTCAATAGTGACAAGACTCCTTATGAGTTATGGAAAGACAAACTAGCAATAGTTGATTATTTCAGAGTTTTCAGTAGCAGATACTTCATAAAGAGAACTGATGAAAAACTTGATAAGTTTGAATCCAAAATAGATGAAGGTATATTTTTTGGTTATTCTTGAAAAAT
This sequence comes from Torreya grandis, assembly GCA_037957365.1. NCBI lineage: Eukaryota > Viridiplantae > Streptophyta > Pinopsida > Cupressales > Taxaceae > Torreya > Torreya grandis. The sequence goes on from JARHVA010000515.1 coordinate 3,082,515, forward strand.
TAAAGGTTATAAATGTTAGAAAAAAAGAACCAATAAAATTGTTGAAAGTGCAAGTGTCAGGATAGTAGAAGATGGAACACAAAGAATCAATGATCCAATAGACATTCTTGAAATAATTGAAGAGGAAGATTTTAAAGAATCAGATGAAGATGAGAAGAAGGAGAAAAAGGACACCAAAACCCTATCCAAATATTTTTATATAAATCATAATGAAAGTGACATCATCAGGGACATAAATGAAGTAATTCACACTAGAACAATGATGGTAAGTGAATCTAAGCAAGTTAATTTTTCTTTGTTATCCAAAATTCAGCCTATAACTTTTTTAGAAGCTAGACATGATAAGCATTAGGTTAAGGTAATGGATGAAGAATTAAATTAGATAGAAAATAATGATACTTATAAATTAATGCCTAGACTAAAAGATCATAATATGATAGGAATAAAATGGGTTTACATAAATAAGTTGAATGAAAATGGAGAAGTGACCAAAAATAAAGCTAGATTAGTATGTAAAGGATATACTCAGATTGAGGGAATAGATTTTGAATAAACTTTTGAACTAGTGGAAAGGATAGAGGCTATTAGAATATTTCTTGTGTATATAGTGTTTAAAAATTTCAAAGTGTTTTAGATGGATGTCAAATATGCCTTCCTAAACAAGAATCTAGAAGAAGAGGTCTACATTGAGCAACTTGAGGGATTTATTCTCTTAAATATTAGTAGCCATGTATGCAGATTGAAGAAAGCATTGTATGGATTAAAACAAGCTCCCAGAGCATGGTATGAAAGACTTGATATGTACTTGCAAGATCAAGGTTTCAAGAGAGGATTTGTTGATAGTAATCTCTACATTAAAATAAAAGGTGAGCATCAATTGATTGTTGTGGTATATGTTGATGACATCATTTTTGGAGGAAACATTGAAAAGATGACAATTTTTGTTGATAGTATGTAAAAATAATTTGAGATGTCTATACTTGAAGAATTGTCATTTTTCTTAGGGTTGCAAATATTTTAGTTAGATAAAGGAATTTTTATATGTCAAGGAAATGTTGAATAAATTTGGTTTTGAGGATTGTGCACTAGTTACAACACCAATGTGTACATGAAATAAAGTGAGCAAGGATGAAGATTAACCTTTTGCAAATTAATCTTTGTATAGATCTATGATTGGTAGTATTTTATATTTGACAACATCAAGGCTAGACATTATGCATGTAATAGGTATTTTTTTAAGATATCAGTCAGCTCCAAAAGATAGTCATGTTCAATTAGTGAAAATAATATTTAGATATATCAAGGGGACATTAGATTATGGATTGTGGTATCTCACAAGCAAAGATTTCACTTTGGTTTCTTATACAGAGTATAATTAGAGGATCTTTCTTCCTTGGTGATATCTTAGTATCATGGCTAAGCAAAAAGCATAATTTAATATCGCTTTCTATAGCTAAATTAGAATATATTGCAGTGGTATTGTTTTGTACACAAGTACTTTGGATGAAGCAAACTTTGGAAGATATCAAGGTAAAATATGATAAACCTATTTCTATTTTTTGTGACAACACAAGTGTTATTAATATTTCAAATAATCTATTGATTCATTTAAGAAAAAACATATTCCCATTAGATATCACTTCTTGAGAGAGTAGGTTAAGATGGAATATATCAATACTACATAGTAGATTGCAGATATTTTCATAAAGGCACTACCAAAAGACACATTTGAGTATCTGCAGGAGAAGTTGGGAGTAATTTATTTTGCTTCCTATCATTGAGTTTCAACATTAGTTGAGTAGGAGCTAAGTGTTATCTCTAGGTAGGCCCTTTGCCATTGATGTCAAAGGGGGAGAAGAACAAAAATAGGTACAGGTATAGGTACATGTGCAAAAATAATTACAAATAATAGGTACAAGTTGCTACAATAAGGGGGAGTTATTGTATGTTGTTCAAATGGTAGTATGTGTAGGTTTCAAGATGTGGTAGTTTCAATTTGAGGTTGCCATCAATGAAAAAGGAAGATATTGTTGGAAATATTGTCATTAATGTCAAAGGTCTAGCATTATTGGTGATAAAGGACCCATTGAATTTAATAGTGTTTTTAATATTCATATCTTGGCTAATATGTCATAATATTTATTTAATATTAATGAATATATTTTTGGTTGCATATAAGTCAAAAGAGGGCCCATAGAGAAGTCAAAGAGTCATGGGGTAAAGACAAAATAGGAATGAGATGCATTTTCTCATGAAGAGTCATCTTGAGGAATTCCAAGAGTCACCATGTGAATAAAAAAGAGGGTATGGCACATTTTTCCATGAAGGGATACTTTGAGGAATATGAAAAGTCACCAAGATAAAGACAAAAGAAGAAAGGATGCATTTGTTCATGAAGGGTCACTATATGACTTTTCAAATGCAAGGATATGAAGGATCATGCAAGTTTGGCACCATTTTCCATGAGAATTGAAGGGTCACAAAGGGTGAATTCCAAAAGTAATTTGGAAATATATAAATAAAGGATTGAGAAACCATTTGTAAGATTCAAGAGAGTACATGGTTTGTATTTGTTTTTGAAGAGAGAAAAGCAAGAGATATTGTAGAATTATATCATTTTTTAAGTAAGCAACATTGAGAGATAGTTGTTATTTATACACAAGAGGGGTTGGTGCTCACAAATATTTGTAAGGGGTTGGTAATCCTATGATTTTGTGTTCACAAATAGTTTTTGTGTTGGTGCTAGGCAAAGGGGTTGGTTCTCCTACAATTTAGTGCTTGCGAACTTTGTAATTTGAGTTGGTGCTCATTAATATACTTGAGATTGTTCTCTGTGGGTTTTCCCACTTTGGGTTTCTACATAAAAATCTAATCTCTCTCTCTCTCTCTCTCTCTCTCTCTCTCTCTCTCTCTCTCTCTCTCTCTCTCTCTCTCTCTCTCTCTCTCTCTCTCTCTTATGTGGTGCATATTATTGTTTCAATTTTATTGCATATCTTGAATGTGTGACTAAGTGGTTAAAGAAAATAAATTAGATTAAGTAAAATATATATAATATATTGATTCACCCCACCCCTCTTAGTATATTTCATGCTTAACATTGACATGGATCTATTGAACATACTCTATGGTATGCCAAGCATTAATTTCATCAATCTAAATTGGGTGTTATTATTACACATGTTGTTAACTAGCGAGGCTCAATTCGTCTTGGGAGAAATAATCATTTTCCACTTGAGAGAATAAATAATTCACAAAGACAATTGACCCACACCTATGCACCATTTTTATATGATGTCTTATTTTTTAGATGCTATTATGGTAACCTACTATAAAGTCCTTATAGAATTGTGGAGTCTAGCCATGGACTACATCAAGAACAAGATTTGTGATTAATTTAAATTTATGTATATGTATTCCTACACAGAGAACATGCTAAGGATAATAGAGGATGTCTACCCCAAGTTTGGCAAGTCATTCACGGTATGCCCATGCCCAAAATTAGAGAAAACATTGTAAAGATGCTTGATGGTAGGGGAGATTATTTCTTATATCCAAATTTCACTATTATAATGATTTGGTAAAATAGAATTCACCCCCTGTGTCTCCCAATATATGTTCAAAATAATTTTTTATAACAATAAATCACCTTTCAATTATGGTGAAGTATTGAAGAATATTTGTCCAAGAGAGCAAAGAAAAGTTCATTTTTTGGCCAACATGTAGTCATAGGCAGAATGGTGTATACCATGAGGAAGCATTTTTGAGAAGTGGGAGGTAATAGAAATACCTATCATTTCCTCATGCTTCCACATAGGGACTAGGATCCATGTGGTCTTATTCATAAGCACCTATAGCGACTCAATATTCCCTACAACCATGAGCCCTATACATATGAATTTTTATTTTTAAACACCAAAGATGATGGGGACATATTGGAAAGGAAAAGGGTCATGGGATTTAAAGAAGATAATTTAAGAATGATCGAGGATGACCCTTCAATATCTATAATGGAATTAAAGAACAAGAAGGCATTTTATAAGGGATGGGAGCATACAAAATTTTAGAGAGGATAGTCTGAGGAGCAATCCAAAGAGCAAGTAGGATCCTCATCTCAAGGACTCCCTTTGAAATTAAAGCTCAAGACTGTAAAGGAAGAGCCTTGGGTACCTAAACCTAGAACTAGAAGGGGAATGCAAGTGGGAGATCCCATCAGTTTAAATTTTGATGAGGAACAATCATGATATAAGCAATCTATGAGAACAACTTAGATAATTACTACTATTTCCTAGGCATAAATTTCTACATCTATTGGGATAGAAGCACAAGATGTCGTTGCATCAACCCAACAAGGCTCCCCTACATAGTTGAATACCCCTCTTATATATACAAGGAAGCCTAGAACCTCTACATGGAGTCCCAAAGTTGAGTCATCCCTAGGATTGCTTGTTACACCCCAACACTCAGGAAAAGTAGAGGTAGAGGTTATTAAATTTGAGGATTTTTAAGAGGACTTTGATGCTGAGCTAGAAAAGGCTATGGCCTTGAGCCTTGAAGTAGATATAGCAGTAAAAAGTCTCCTAGGTACCCAATATTTTTTTACTATTACTTTATCTAATGTTCTAATATTTGTCCATGTTCCTATTTCTTCTATGTTGAGATCTCCAAAGGTAAAAGTGCCAACTTCAACCTTCATTGATCCCTTTGCCCTAACCAGTTTTATTCAATTCCCCCTTTTCTCCTCAAAGGATGAGAAGTATGTCTCCACCACCACCATTGTCTCATAATCCAATTCCATCCCATTCACCATTCCTACCTCTTCTATCCCTTCTGACATTGTCACCATTAGAGCCTTGAATAAGATGAAGATATATAGAAAGGTGTAGACTACCATGGCCACTCCATAGTTCCATATCTAGTCCACTTAGATTTCCCTTCCAATGCCTTCCATAACCTATTTATAAGAGACTATTGTGATAATTTCTAGTAGGGGAAGGAAGGGCAAGCCCTAATTAGTCATAGTCCACCCACTCCATCAGTTTGGAAGAGTGGACTGGTCTAAGATCAATTTGGTCTTCCCTACCTGACGTCCTTATCAAGGCACAAAAGATAAAACCAATAGTTGAGGAGGCTCAGGAATAATTTCTAGTTACAACCTTAGATGCATCATAAATAGACATTCCTCCCTAGGCTATGGACTTGAGAATCAAGGCTTCCCAATTGCTTATCTTCAATATCACCAAACTCCCTTCCATTTTCACTCTATTTGACCCACCATTTAGCAACATTCAGAGGGTGAAAAAAAGGAATTAGGAAGATGACAAATGTAGGGAGATGATTTTTGAAGAAACATAAGAAGTATCCTTCATCACCAAAAGGAAGAACAAGTAGCTAAGATAGTCTCCCTATGTGGAGAATTTTGTAAACCTGAATCAAGAACATAAAGATGATATGGTATCCATCCTTGAGGGAACATACTTGTCTCAACAAGAACTACAAGTCAAGGTAGAACAATTCAAATAGCTAGAAAATATTGTGCATATCCCTATAGGTGTAGAGGTAAAGGTTCAAGAAGCAACCTCCAGTTGTTACAACTCTTTTGGAGGCATTGGAATTTATGAGGGATAAATTGGACCCTCATGTGAATAAAACTAATCAATTATTTAATTCTTTGAGAGATGATACTATCAAGCTGAAGATGCTAGCTACATACATGGGAAATAAAATTTATAGTCATATACAACTTATGACACCACTTGAGGCATCTAATGATCTCAATTTGGTTATTATTAGGCAAGAAGTTTAGGAATAATTACAATTAGTTTGGGTTTTAATCCCAAAATATCAAACATATGAGGACTAAGTTATCCAAATTTTAGATGATTTTAAGTTATCAAGAGTAAAGGATGCCATAGGCAAATTGATCTTCAAGATCAATTTTGATAAACTCATTTAGGAGGAAACTGATAACTTTAAACAAAGTCTACAAGGCCTCACATTGGAGAAGATAGAAGCCGAGTTAAGTGTTATTAGAAAGAAGGTCACTAAGGTGGAGATATTCAAGAATAATTTCTAGATGATTAAGTTTGAATATGAAAAAATTCTTAGCCAAGTTAATAGGATCCATGAGCCATGTTTACTTAACTTGAACATCATATGACAGTAGCATGATGTAGCAAATAAGTGTTACAAAGATAATGAGTCAAATAATAAGCATTCTCAAATCACTACTTCAAGTTCCATTTCCATGTTTGTATCTTCTACTTCTACCACCCCAATCACTACACTAACCAAAGTACATGCGGCTATTTAAATGACATATCCTTAATAAAGTTAAGATTGTGTGCATGTACAATTTTGTAATGACTCATTCAAGAAATACTAGACTTGTTTCAACCTATGATCTTGGAATTCGCTCAAATAGACCAAGACTACTCAGATTGTGCAAAGGTATGGACCAAAAATAAGAAGAGAAGAAGTAAAAATAAGAACAACAATAGTAGCAAGCCATCCAACAACCACTTATAGGCTTTTAGAGAATATTTAGTTTCAACTTGTAAATTCAAATAAAGAATATTCCTTTGTAATGCAACATTTTAGGCACTTCTCTATATTTGGGTGCCTTTTATGGGTCCACATAAACTTGTCTTAGGCATTTTTTGAACCTATAAATAGGGGATTCAGCCTCATTTGTAACCATAAAATAATTGTTACCAGAATTAATACAAGGAGCCAAAGAATTTGAGACTTTATCTGTAGTATTATCTTGTGTGTGTTCTATGATTTCTAATTCTCAAGATTTTATATGGCTAATAGTTTCTTTTTTTAAGCTAACTTGGTAATAACACACATTATATGCAATTTTTAGCTTGAGTTTAACACTAGGTTGACTAATTTTATATATACTTGCTCTACTTTTTCTCATTTATAATCAAATGTGCCATGAAATTTACTGTGAGTGAGTAATTTTCATGTAAATTATGTTGTTAAACATATGCATTTCCTTCCTCTAAAGATTCAACTACATTTATTTAGCTTTAAGCATTATGCTAGCATTGGTAGATGCTAGTTTCATGTGTTTTTGCCTTAAAAGTTAGAAAAATTGGTATCTTTGATCATCGTGAGCACAATCTCTTTTATGTCCTACCCTACTCACTCTTGGATCCACACATGAATCACTTTATCTTAGTTCATTCTATGAATATTCATTGTTTGTTTAAACTTTGTGCAATAATTGGCAAAGATTGAAATAGTTTTATAAATATTAGAAGAATAAGTGTCACTACATAGACATATATTGTCCCTACAACAAGGTCTACTTGTAGAATTTCAAAGTGGTGATCACATCTCTATTATTTATGTTATTTCCAATAGTAGTTGCATAAAAAACTCAAGCCCTAAGTCTTTTAGGACTTAAAATTGAGTTTCTTACTTTCCCCTTGTTCATTTGTACAATAGGGAGCACAATAAGTGCATTAATTATCCCAATAAAGTAGCCTTTAATCAATCAATGAAGTGTCCTTGAGACACCTACATGATTGGTTTCAAGTCAAAATATGCTATAGTCATGGGTCTGATAGCCTTAAGACCTTTTCTAGGCTTGTGGAGGTTGTTTAGACCATCAAATGCATGAATTATTGAGATGAATAACCTTAATATAGATCTCAAAAAAGATACATGTGAGGTTTAAATAGGGCTAAATAAACACAAATGTACATCTACAGCTAGCTTCAAGAGAACTACTACAGTCAAGTGGGTGAACCATGATTAATGGAGACTTTAATGGCATAGACTTTCAAGCAGGGTAATGAGATTGTTAAGAGATAATCATACATAGATCAACTCATGGGTATTTTTTGTATTGTCAAAATTGTCAAAGCATCTTTAGACCCTTTCATAGTCCATACAAAGGACATCACATCATGCATAGTGGTATATATAGGAGAGGTTTATTTTCATAATGAAAGAATGGCAAACATGTAAAGAAGATAACAGTCTAAAAGGAATCCATTAAGTTGTGGACTTTGGAGGAGACCTCAAGGAGCCAAACTCAATTGCATATTTAAATCCATGAAATCTTCACCTATAACAACTTAAGGGACTCAGAAGATATCTTGATAGTCAAGACATTAAAGTAATAAGGTCTTGCATATTTTCAAAGTTCATACGATGTTTCTTTATTTGAATAATCATTGTAGTTTCTTCCTTACTATTTTCATCCCAACATATAATAGGTTTATTAATTGATCCTAAATTCACATATTCAGAGGAGTTAGCCTCACAACTAATGGTATGGTCTAAATATAGGTATTCCATGTCCTTAGTTCCTTCCAATGTTAGTCTAGATATAAATCAGATCTAAGCTATCTGATTTCAATTGGGTACTATCTGGGTTGTTAATAAAAATTAGAGATCTATTGGTCTTTGTTATTGCAAGGGAAATTTCTTTTATACCCTACCTTACTCTCCATCCTTTTGAACTTTTTAAACATGAATCACTTTATATTAATTACATTTGTATACATCCATTTGTTTGTTTAATATTTTGGTCTTATATTGGAAAATACAAAGCAATTTACATCATAAAAAAATTAGGTAGATTATGTCACTACCATATTCCTATTGTCCCTATAGCAGGGTTTGATTATAGACTAGGAGGTTGTAAATTGTAACCACATAATCTCTCCATCAAAACTGAGTGAAGCCCCAATGTTTTTCAGGACCTACACTATAATCTAAGAAATTTTATTCTATTGTTCACATTACATCCTTGACACAGACACGTCAATAGTCTAAAAGTACAAGAGGATGAATCTAAATATTCTCAACATAATATTTCTTATCATGCACTTTTAGGTATTAGTACTCCTCTAAATATTAAGGTGGTTAGTTTCCTCAAGAAATAGAAGTCAACTATATTTATTTACTCTGGGATTACACAAAAATTCATTAATAGTAAGTTGGCTACTCAATTGAACTGTATCATTTACCTAGATCCATAATTTTAAATCCTAATTATAGGTGGGGGTATAGTCAATTTTTATAGTAAATTACATATTATAAAGTTACAAGAAACTATCTATTATATTATCTTATGTTTTCTAATATCATGGATGGGGATAACATTTTTTTTGGAATATAATAGCTCACCACTTTATGCACAATTGAGATGAATTTTGAGTAACTACTCATTGTTCATTCATTTATAAGGAAGGGCATTTTAATTGCATGATTTATTAGCTAAATATACGCAATTGGTTAGTTTTCACCAGATGATGACGATGATCAAAAATGGTGCAAAGTAATTATTATGCAACTATTTTCCATAGGTCTACCCATATTGAATTACAATTGGTGGAGTCTACCCATTTTTGTCTTATACACCCACCTGACTCATTTTACCTCCTTTCCTTTTGTACAGCAAGGCTCACTCTGCCTAAGCCAACCTAGGGCCTCCCTAAGATTGACACACACTCTTAGAAATTTTATTGTTTTTTATTAAAAAATTATTGAAGTATATACATGCAGAGTATTTAGAATTATATTTATTGTCTTGTTTTATAAAATTTTAGTGTTATAATTTAAAAACCATGTTTTCTCAAATAATAGTCACATGTGTGCTCCTTCAACAGAAGGCTCATTGATATCATAGTTGGGCACACTCTAGCAGGGCCAAAAATATTACAATAATCCAAGTAGACTATCTAAATCTTGGAGATTTCATAACATAAAGTGCTAAACAATGAATAAAAGGGCCAAGTAAACACAAAAAAATCAAACATTTTAGATAGACTAAAAATATATATTGAACACTATTAAGATTAAATACTTGAAAATAAGGATCTTTTAAAATGACAGTAACAAATATGGTTAACAATTCAGACCTCTACAACCTTGTATTTTCTGATCTATCAGTGTTCTACATTTTATAATGGAAAAAACTAATAATATGTAGGAATAGGAATATATCTGGTTAGACATGTTCAATAGTTTTTTCCTCTTAAAAATGTGTGAAAATTATATGAACCCCATTTTGCAAATTAAATTTCAATTTCAAGTTCATTGGGGACTCCCGCCTATTTTTGAATGCAAATGCACCTTGGGAGTAGTCATGTCAAATTGAAGGCAAGTCATATATTTAATATATTAAAATGATATTAACATATATTATATTAAAATATATAATATTTATTTAAAAAATATTTATGAAAAATATATTATATAATGTAATATTATATTACAATATTATATAATATACTTTAATACTATTATTATTATATAATATATATGTTAAATATAGTTTTTGAATCAATTATAATTATATATTATATATTTTAGTATAATATATTTAGTACAAAATATATAATTTATATATAATATTACTCAATACACACACACACACACACACACACACACACACACACACACACACACACACACACACACACACACACACACACACACACACACACACACACACACACACACACACACACACACATTCACACACACTCACACACATATCATGACATATAATGTATGTATATATGTATTGGTGAGAAGGGTTATGTAAAGTGAAATAGTGTAAAATTATAATTGATAGTTAAACCTAGTAATTCCAAACCCTTGACAATGTCAAAATATTAAATGATTGTGGGCGTAGACCAATCATGATCTGAATCACCATGCAATGATTTAGTTTATGATGGTTTCCATTCTTTGTGTAAAGAGATATCCCCTTAGCATGTAATATCTATGTCAAAACTATAACTCCCTTGGTTTTGATTAGGGCACATCTATGTTCATTGGATAAGGAGCTCAATTGTGGTTAATCACATTTTGCCTTGGTGATTACAATGGATAAATTAATTTTTTACAATGGCACTAAGAAAATAAAAATCAACCAAGTGCAATTTTGTGTTTAGAAATTGGATAAAAAATTGAAGTGGAAATATATGTTTCAAAGACACCATCTATACCATGTATGCCTACTAGGCCTAGTGATTATACATTCTCAAGTATACCACCATAGTCTTGTTTCTCCTAAAGATACTATTAATGTTACATATTCAAAAAATGTAGATGAAACTCCACTTAATATTATGCAAGATCATATTTCTAAATCGTTATCATCAACTTCAAAGTTACATGATGATAATTTTACTTTTATTTCCATATTTGAACTTCTATAATTTTCATCATAATATGGTCTTGCAGTAGATTATTAAAAAATTTCTAATGAATCTAATGATCCCTTGATGTGATTCAAAACCCATTATAGGAGACCCATCAAGTGAAATTTATTGGGACTCGTATAGGTCCTAAAGATTATATCACAAGTAAAAGCATTTGTTATTAGAATGCATATGTCCCTGGTGGAAATCATAATATGCTTCTCATCATATTAATATCCTTTTGTAAGAGGTTTACTCATATCAACCTCTAATAATACCTTAGTATAGGGAGAGATATGATTTTACACTCGTCCAACTTATTAATAATAAGCACTATAGGCTTTATGAATCAAGTAATTTTTTTATGTGGTGCATTCTATAATACATCTTGATGTGGCATTGCCATGTTCATTGTTTTATTGGTATCACATTTTGGTTTATTCAGATTAACTTTGTAAGATGGTTTGATCTTAGATTTTGTATTTAATGTCAATGTAGTGGCCCCATACTTTAATAGCTTGTTTAATGCAAGAAATTAATCATTTATTGATCATGCTCAGGGTCACCCTTCATGTTTCTCATAAGTAGGAAATTTTAGTGCCACAAAGTGTGGTAGTAAGGGTTGAAATCATACCTTTAATGCAAGAGGGTTATACAATACATATTTTGAATCAAGTGGGCCATATTTGGATGCCTTTCAAGTGTTCTTATTAATGAGAGAATTTTTTTCTCCAATGCTTTAATCATTTGTAACAAGGATTGTGAAAAATCCCCACCTTGGTTTAAAGTATTCATTGAAGTTGACATCAAGCGAGATAAATATCTCTTCCCACTCAATGTACACTTAATTTTTTATGTGATTAATGGAAATGAAAGATGAACATCCTCTATATTGGTCTCTATCATATTTAATATCTAACCATGTCAGATGTCTATTGTGTTATTAAATTGTTTAAATTAACTGATTAGTCACAAGTGTAAATTTAATAAAGGCAACTCTCTATCACATGGATTTGAATTGGTGAATTTTATCTCAAAGGTATTCCATGGGGGCTAAAAATTAAGGAGTCAAATCCCTATTAGACAATTTCATAATTTAAATTAAAAAATATAAATAAAGTTATTTAATAAGAATAATTATAATAAATGATAAGAATTTGTATTTATTTTTATATTTAAAAACTATGTTTATTATTTATTTTTATTTATCATGCTTAAATCTTTACATATTTTTACTAAATAATTTATGTTTAAATTATTTTCTAGAGTGGTTAGTTTTTACCTCCTTATAAAATGAAACATTTTTGAATGCAATGTTATTTTACTAAATTCCTTATTTGTATTCAAGTGGTGATAAATAGAAGAAGTAAATCCATATAGATAAAAAGATTTAAACCTTGTCACAATTCCATTGTAAATATTTTAACTATTTCCTACAAGTCTAAATCTCTCTAAATCTACATAAGGTTGTATTTTCCAACCATAGGAATAACAAAAATCCCTCTACCATTTACAAAAATGAACCATGCTAATTTTTGTATAAAATTTCACCTTGAAATTAATTTTAATGACTTGGCATGCATGTTCAGAGTTGTTTATACATTCCACTTGAACTAGTACAATCAAATGTTCAAAAACACATTTCATACTTAATATAATTTTAACTACTTCATGTGCCCTTGATATTGAATTAAACAAATACAAACTATATATATGTGGTAGTTATCTAGGTTTTATCCAAGAATTCTTAAAAGTGTAGATCTCTAACTATGGCTTGTAAATCTAATTTATTTTTTTTTGACTAAGACTCAAAATAGAAACAACTATTAGATGGTTGTGTAGCATTGAATAATTAATTTTTTTAGTAAACCTCATCCATATGCATATTATAATATAATCATGAAGTAATTATACATCACATAATATAATTCTCATAGTGTCACTCCATGGTTCATCCATCCAATTTGAATGCCTCTCCATAAATGTGAATTCAAGAAATTAACACACCTATAATATATAAATTACGAAATCACTAGTTATTTAAAATTATGATAAGAAGCCATTATTTAGTTGGGCATTAAAAATATTATTGTAGTTGTTCAATACTACCACAAGAAGAAGATATGGTGGACATATTGTGAATCTAGTTATTTTTTTGCATGGTGCATTCTTTAATATAGCTCGATGTGGCATTGTCATGTTCATTATTTGATTGGTATCACATTTTATTTCATTTGGATTAACTTTGTAATATGGCTTGATCTTAAATTTTGTATTGGATGAAGCCAATGTAGTGGCTGCATACTTTACCTTGTTTAATTTAAGGAGGTTCATTTCTCAATCATGCTTAGGGTCACCCTTCATGTTTCTCATAAGTAGGAAATTTTAGTGCCATAAAGTGTGGTGGCAAGGGTTGAAGTGATACCTCTAATGCAAAAGGGTTATGCAAGACATATTATGAATCAATCGGGCCATATTTGGATGCCTTTTAGGTGTTCTTCTCAATGAGAGAATCTTTTTCCTCCAATGCTTTAATCATTTATAATGAGGATTATGCAAAAGCCCCATCATGGTTCAAATTATTCATTGAAGTTGACATCAAGGGGGATGAATATATATTCCCACTCGATGTACACTCAATATTTGATGTGATAAATGGATGTGAAAAACAACACCTTATTCGTATTCAACTGATGATAAATAGAAGAAGTACATCCATACTGATAAAAATATTTAAGCATTGTCACAATTCCATTGAAGATATTTTGAGTATTTTCTACAAATCTGAATCACTCTGAATCTAAATAAAGTTCTATTTTCAAACCATAGTAATAAAAATAATCCCTTTGCCATTTACCAAAATAAACCAAGTTAATTTTTGTATACAAGTCTAGCTTTGAATTAATTTTAAAAATACAACTACCATATGGTTATGTAGTATTGACTAATTGTTTTTTTAGTAAACCTCATCCATATACATTATTATTATAATATAATTATGAACTAATACATCACATAATATAAAAATTATTAATAATCATAGTGTCACTTCATGGTACATCCATCCAATTTCCATGCCTCTCCATAAATGCAAATACAAGAAATTAACACACTATAAGTTACATATGAAGTACAAGTTACATCTCTAGTTATTTCAAAATATAATAGGAAGTCATTAGTTGGGCATGTAAAATAGACTTACTATAGTTATTCAATACTGCCACAAGAAGATGTGGTGGACATATGTGACTCATAAAAATTATCCATAATAAACTAAAGGCCAATCATATTCTATATTATTAATGACATAGTGAGATAAATATATTGAATCCTCACTCAAGGATGTGATCATATTATTTGTATGACGTGTGCCTTATGATCAAATAATTTGAGGTTACAATTATATCTATGTGTAGAGTTTCAATAAAATAATGAAATTCAAATAATATATGTACAAAATAGTTACATTAAGGTCAAATGTATGTATGTATGTACACATATAATTCTTAAGGGAATATAAAATGTGAACACAGGGGTTATTTTGTTAGTTAATTTATTAAAACAAATCCATATTTACACTTAAACATAATTTACAATTTCTACTCACACCTCAGTAAGTTGTTTCACAAATGAAATCACATTATCAATGCCTATGTCTGGTCCTACCAATATAGATGGAGGAGTCTCAAATGAAGTTAAAAATGAAAAAAAAAATCATCATTAGTCAATAATATATATTAAATCACATGCATCCACATAAATGAAAAATTATAACATTCAAAATTACCTTTGTATATATAAACATCAACCAAGTAGCTTTAGGAATATATGAGCTACAAGATGGTTCACAATCTGGCTAGGAAAAAGATGGTATTATCTCCTATTATAACCTTAAAAATTACATATATATTATTGTAATTTATTATTGTGTAAAATATTTATTATCTTTTAAACACTATTTATAATTTAATAGGTCAAAAAAAAATTACATGTCAAATTTAAAATATACTTGTAAAGGTACAGGAAATATTTCCAAATCAAATGTATGTTTCAAAAATTTAAAAATAAGCAACAAATGAAATAATAATAGGAAGTTCTCCCATTTAAAATTATAGTCAACACAAGGCTTAAAATACTGATTAAGCCCCATATATCTACCATTACCAAATATTAAAAATTGTAGAAGCTAAGCTTATAATACTGGGTGTTGTGTTAATGTAGCTTTCACTGACATCTCATAAATGTTGTATGAGTGATTATACCTCCAAAAATGGCCCCAAAATGTAGTCTTAGTAATAAATCCATCAAAGATGGCCCCAAAATGCCATTTTCATGGCATCCATATTTTGGGCTATGAAAAAATGAAATAATAGTTAGCCATCACATTTCTTGTAATAGGGGTCAAAATCATATCATCTATCCAATTCGAAACAACCATTTATAATTTAACAGGTCCAACAAAAAACATTACATGTCAAAATTAAAATATACTTGTAAAAGTGCAAATGAGATTTCTAAAACAAATGTATGTTTCAAAAAATTAGAAATGAGTATCTAAGAAAATTATATTAGGAAGTTCTCCCATTTAAAATTATAGTTAACACAAGGCTTAAGATACTGATAAAGCCCCATATATCTACCATTGTCAAATACTAAAAATTATAGAAGTTAAGCTTATGATACTAGGTATTGTGTTAATGTGGCTTTCACTAACATCCCAGAATTGTTATATGAGTGATTAACCCTCCAAAAATGGCCCTAAAATTTAGTCTTAGTAATAAATCCATCAAAGATGGACAAAAAATGCTATTTCCATGGCATCCACATTTTGGGCTATGAAAAATCGTAATGAGAGTTAGCCACCATGTTTCTTGCAATAGGGTCAAAACCATATCATCTATTCAATTAGAAACACCACCATAATTGGTTTTCATCAAATCCTTCTCCTCATCTAATTTAAGTTCTAGTACATAGAGTACCATAGTATCTAAATTAGTGTGGTTGAGTAGAAGTGTTAGTTGGACCATCTCCATGTCCACTCTCATAAGCATCAGTATGGGAAAATTACTTGCATGTTACACAAGGGTATCAATAAGTGTGCTAGTGCATGTAAAATATCAATCTCTACAACATCCTTCACTCTAGAGTGGATTGTCTCAAACTAAAGTGGTTATTTGATATATATTCTCATAGGTTGATTAGGCACATGATATACATCCAACCTATCCTATCAAAAGACTTTTTATTAGCCCTAAAAACTCTTAATAATAAAATTAATAAATAATTTTATTCAGGGTATTAAACTTACATTAAATTTTCCTTAAAAAATATAAAGAAACCTCATTATTTTTAGGAGGGACATCATAACCATCCACCATTAGTCCCAAAAATTATTTCTCATAAATGAATGGTGGCAATAGTTTATTGGGAAATGTTTGAATTACATTAGAAGTGGTACATTGATTTTTGGATTACAGAATAATTTTTTTCTTTTTAATATCTCAAACTAACTGCTAAAAATTTGACATTATCATACTGTAGAAATTACATATCTCTCTATAAGATTTTCATCTATCAATTTGACATGTTATCATTTAATAAAATTCACCTACAGTAAGGTAGGGGTCCTGTACTAGGGGATTGTTGATTATTTTCTACGGGGTGTTGTTGAGAAATTGTAGGATTATTTTTCTAAATTTACAATCCTACATTCTTTAAAAATTTATGCAATATATATTGCTAAAAAAAATTAGGAGTATTTTAATTAAAAAAAATTATTTGAAAATAAATAAATAAATATGATTGGATATTAAACTATAGTTGGAAATAGTGAATTCATATTATATGAAATAAAGAGTTTCTAATATTATATTACAAAAACTACAACTAACTGGAGGTGCGTGAATACATGCATCTTAATAACTATGCATTACAAAAAACCGCAACAAGGTCTCAATATATACAAGTCAAAAATGCCAACCAATCTTATCTGTGGAAATTAACGAACACATTTCTAGCTCACTTCACCATACTTATAGTTAGAAACACCAAGAAACACATCTTATAGTCAAATTTTAAAATTGAAGTTAGTAATCAATCATTGTAGTCTTAAAAAAATGGAGAAATAAACCAAAGGATTTGAGTGGATAAATAAACTCATTGGGAAAGATATTCATTGGCGCTTAATAAAATGTAACTTAATTTGAATCTATTCAACAGAAAAATTGTGTATCACTAAATTAAATTGCAGCTCAAAAGACCTAATGGTTAACTAAAAATTGATAGTCATTTTTTAAATTAGAACAAAGATTCTTTTGTATAATTTGTATATAATTTAGCAGTTCATAGAATTTTTATAACCAAGTTCAAAAGGCTATAAAATTAATCATTCACATTACTTGAAATTAATCAATTATCCATCTACTTGTGATACATGATTTCAACTTCATGATACATGATTGTAACTTTTAATTTAATTCCTACCAAACATTAATGTTTGTAAGATTTTATCTTTGAAGTAATCTACCTCATCTACTGTGCACATGGTGAAACACTGTAGAGTTTTAAATCTATATCTATGAGTGCATTTTTGACCATGTAATATTAAATGAAGCAAAAACTTACCCCTTTTTCATGTTACATGGAATTATATAATCAATTAAAGGCATAAAAATTCATTTAATTTTATTAAAAATTTAATAATATTTATGTACTATTAACCATATATAGATATATTATAATTTCTATAATCTTGATAAATGAAGTTTTTGTGAATCTTGTATTGAAATATTTTTTCAAGAGTCAAGATACTTGGCTTACATTTTCCCGTTTAAATTTAATTAATTTTACATTGATGTGGTTTGGACATGTATTTTTGAATTATCATTTTGTAACCAATCTCGAAGGGATACAAAATTAATCATTTGCATTACTTGAATTAAGTTGATCATCTATCTACTTTACTGCCCCATGTCCCATGCCAAGTGTCATCCACAAAATAAAATTTAATAATTCATAATACATGATTTAATATTCTTGATACATGATTATAACTTTTAATTTAATTCCCATTACCTACCAACAATTATTAATATTTGATAGATTTTCTCTTTGAAGTAATCTACCACATCTGATGCACACACGGTGAAGCACCACATAGTTTTAAATCAATACTTATGATTGCATTTTTGACTCTATAATGTTAAATGAAGTAGAAACTTAGTCCATTTTCATGTTACATGGCATTATAAAAAAATTTAAATCATAAAAATTCATATAATTTTATTAAAAATATAATATGATTTATGTACTATTAACAATATATAGATGTATTGAAATATATTATAATTAAATATATATTATATAATATTGATTGATAACCTATATTAACATATATATTATATGATATAATAATATTGATTAATTTTAAAATATACTTTACAAAATATATAATTTATATATAATATTAATATATAACTAATTGGTTTAATTTATAATAAATATATTTATATGTCAATTATATTTATTTAATTAGGTTATGTGAAGAAAAAGAGTGTAAATCAACAATTAAACCTACTAGTTACTCCAAACCCATGAAAATGTCAAAATAAGTTCTAAAATAATTTTGGATGTGTTGACGCAAAAGATTGCACCCTTGGCAGGAGGCCGAGCTCCTGCCTTCTTCTAACAATGGAAACTCCCCTCTCACCTATGGGACTGGTGAAGTTGGAGGGGAGAGTCTCTAGATGAGGGCTAGCTCCCTCTGATGTATCTTTTAGGCCCTGGTTTCTCCTACTGCTAACAACTAAAATGAAAAAAGGGGGGATGAAAAGGGAGAGACAGATGCTGAAAATAGAACCTAACCTAAAAAGGGAAAAGGTGATACAATAGAAAAGTGTGATCCACTTAGGCCTAAACATACAATTCCCACCAATAACTAGCTCCCATACACTTCATCTGACATGAGAAAACCTTCTGCATTAGTAGGTCAAGGGTCTGTGGAGATACAGGGAGGAAATAACTACTACAGGCATTGTGAGACACACTACAATAGCCTATCCACTTCACCTATACTCCTCTAGGGACACTTCTGACAGACCTATAAAAGGAAACTCAAAAATGCACCAAACATGCTAAAATAATTTTGATAAAGCATTATGAAAATGACTTAACACAAAATCAAGGCATAGACACATACTAAAAATGTAAAACTTAGAATGGAGGTAAAATTTCTATGTTATGATTCAAGGTAAAATTCTGGTAGAGCTCTACCTTACAAGCCTGAGAGATTTTTGGGTAGAGTTTTGACTTAAGGCTGAGAGCAGATCCCTTCTCAAAAGAGAAGTTTACAATATATAAGAAGAGGAAGAAAACTTGGTGCATCCTGGGAAAGATTTTGGCACCCCTTTCTTCAAGTGGCCCATGTGCATTCTGAACACATCGAGAAGAGGAAGATCACTGCTACTGATGTCATTTCTCAGAAAAGGCCTACTGGAACAATACTGTACAATCACAAAAATTGACTTTGGCATTCAAACATTAATGTAAGAACATGGTCGTGCCTCTTTTTTGTAAATAGACTACTGTTTGTCCCCTCATAAATGCCAACTAGAGAAAAATAGGTTGCACTACTCATCTATAATAACTCACCTTCCCTTCACCACTTAAAATTCTTTGTCTTTTCTACTCCTTGTCTTCTTCTTGCTCTTTCAACCCTTAGGGGTGATCTTCTGGTGGGTCACTACATTCCTCTAGCTATTTCCATGATTTGGTGCTCAGACAGTTCAAAACAAATAGCTACTTCACTGCATTAAAATTGATGTTCACACGGCTGTCACCCAACAACTAGTTCATCTCCTTAAATTTGATGGCTTTTGGGATGTCATCATCCTTGGCAAAAGTCATCGGGTCTTTCTTGTGGCTTTTCTACTTTGCGGGCTTTTGTTTCAGCCTTTTTTCCCATAGATAAATTGGCTGCTCTTTGTCTTCTCTGTCGAGCTCTTTGAAACTCTCTCTACCCTCCGCAAGGGCTTCTGGACTTTGAACTACCCTCTACAAGGGCTTTTGGACCTTGAAATACCCTTCAAAATGGCTTTTGGACCTTGAACTACCCTTCACAAGGGCTTCTGGACCTTCGGCTACCCTTCAACTTTGGGACACACCCTTAAACCAAGCCATTGAACCAACCTGTTAAACCAAAAATTGGTTCAATAGTTCAATTTGTTCAAGACTATGCACCAAGCTTGTTGAACTAATATGTTGAACCAAGTGATTGAACTAGTTCAATGGTTCAACGCTGCGCGTTGATGCCAAGTGAACCAAGCCTTTGAACTTGCCAACGAACCATCTGATTAAACTGGAAGCTGCTTAAACTAACTGGTTGAACCAATGCTATTGAACCACCCTTTGAGCTATTTTAATAGTTCAAAGTTACACATTGATGAACCTACTGATTGCACTTGAACTGATTGAACCAATGAATTAAACCAAGTGCATTGAACCAATGCATTGAACCAACTAAATTGAACTGAGCAATGAACCCTGCATTTGAACTAGGACCGATTGAATCGTATGATTGAACTAATGGTTGAACCAACATGTTGAACTTTGCTGATGAAATAAGCATTGAACTTAGCTATTTGAACCAAAGTTGAAGAACTTGAAGATTGAACCAAGGCTTGAAATTGAAGCGATGAACTTAAAATGATGAACTAAGGCTTGAACCAAAGCTGATTGAACCAAGGCTTCGAACTGAAGCGATGGTTCAATGGTTTGAAGATGCCAAACTTCCTTGTAAATTTATTCAGATGAAGGCCCAAAAGAGCCTTGTAAACCCCAAAACTCTATGAATTGATCCTTCATGTGCCAAAGGACTAACCTGCTAAGTTCGTAGAAATCCAAAACCTGTAGAGTCTATAGAAATCCAAAACCTATAGAGTCCATAGATTTAGACCTACAGAGTCCATAGAAATTATGTAGAGTTCATAGAAATGAATAGATTCATGCAAAATTAGAAAATGAAATGGCTTAGAACAATAGGGATAGAAGGGGACCAATTTTTGGCCTGTTGGGAAAAAAATGGTCAACAAATTAGCGACTCCCAGGGGAAGCATGCCTGCTATGCTTAAAGACCAGTTGCCTTGCAGTCCATTGGGCATAGAGTTAGATGCACCTTAAACAAAAATTAGCAATAGCCCCATAAAATCAAAGAATTAAACATGAAGGTTTTTACCCCGCACACAAAGGGAAACACACACAAGGATAAAAACACTACTTGTGCAAACTACACTTAGGGAAAATAGGAAAGGCAACTAAAAGCAAACTACTATTTATAGCTAACTAGGAATGTTCACCTCCCTCCTGGATCAAAGGGAAAATTTCTTAAGTCCCCTTCTTGGCAAGAAGACTTATGGTGCCAGGTAAGTAGCTGAATGAAAAAGAGAGTTGGTGACTTGCTCCTCTTGCCTGTCACCTAGATTGGCTAGTATCTGAGTGGATTAGATTCAAACATGCTTCTAATATATATGTACTCTGCTTGTCCTTGGAAGCTTTTTAAATGCTGGTCTCTCATATTGGTGCTCTTCACCAAGAAATTAGTGGCTGGTGGCTTATCACCGTTAGCCCTTTGATCTATATAGTCCCTCTACAATGCATCATGGTCTGACTTATTTCCTTCTACCTCATTGAAGATCCTGTCAGACTCATCCTCTACTCCCTCTTATCCTTCTTAAAGAAGGGTGACTATTCTAATGTCTGAAATGGACTCATAAAATGATTTCTCATCCCAAAAAACATTGCCTCTTTGTTCAAAGCTTTCTTCTTCAAGGCCTTCCTCTAGGAAGATAGACCTCTCCTTTTCCTCCTCAATGATCAGGATCTCTAGATGTTCAAAGGTATCCTCCTGATCCTCCTCCAACTCAGGCTCTTCAGCATAGTCATCCTCCTCATTGAAGCAATAGGGAAGTTCATCAAACAAAGGGGGAGAGAGCTCACCACGCTTATGTTCCTCCTCGTATTGCTGGAACATCTGCATATATGCATGCCCTGTGTCTTCTCCATTGCTGATGAGGTCTTCACAAGGAGCATCAATGATGATTTCTTATTCATTGTCACTCACGATAGCCTCCTAGAAAACTATAGATTAGATCTTCTGATCCTCACTCGCCTCCTACAGAATAGGTTCCTCCTTGAGAAAGGATGAAGTGGAGAAAACATGTGGAAGAGGAAGCAATCCTTAAGCTAGAATCAAATGATTCTCCTCTTTCCACTTGGTCAGAACTTCATCTATATCAGGTGTGGCCTGATAGCTCTCTTGGAATGTGTAAGTGGGGTGTGTTTATACATGGAATGTGCCATTGGGTCTGAAACATCCATCACACACTGGCTAAGGAATCTCTCTTTAGATTCTAACTCTACAATTCTTCTAGCCATATCCTCTTGGAAGAGCCTTTCTTGGAGATCATAGGAATCATGGGTAGGAGCAGCTTTATCTCCCTTAAGGTTTTGAGTAAAACCTTGCTTCTCCTCTTTCCTATCCCATGATTCCATCATTTCCTTCCAAGTCAAGAGTGTACCATCAGGGTGAAAGATCTCAAAATTGGAATTTTCCCTTTTGGTTGAAGGGCGACTAGGAGGGCTACTTGGGGAGATGCCATAAAAAGGCTGAGCTTGATCAAAATTATAGGAAGGAAAACAAGGTCCATGATTTTGTACATAGGGATTATACATACAAAAGTGATTTATTAATGGCACTAGGGCTACTTAACCACCTAATTCAACTCAGATTTGCCATTGGTGTTGATACAAAAGCCTCCAAAGGCTAATTGGTAAAAGAACACACCAATAATTCTTCAACTCTATGGACACAACTTGTCCTAGTTAGTCCCACTAGGTGTGAAAAAAATTGTTGACGCAAAAGATTGCACCCTTGGCAGGAGGTCGAGCTCTTGCCTTCTTCACGCAATAATGGAAACTCTCCTCTCACCTGTGGGAATGGCGAAGCTAAAGGGGAGAGTCTCTAGATGAGGGCTAGCTCCCTCTAATGTATCTTTTAGGCCCTAGTTTCTCCTACTGCTAACAACTAAAATGAAAAAGGGGGGATGAAAAGGGAGAGAGAGATGTTGAAAATAGAACCTAATCTAAAAAAGGGAAAAGGTGATACACCAAAAAAGTGTGATCCACTCAGGCCCAAACATACACTTCCCACTAAGAACCAACTCCCATACACTTCATCTGACATGAGAAAATATTCTGCATCAGTGGGTCAGGGGTCCATGGAGATACAGGGAGGAAATAACTACTAGAGGCATTCTGAGACACACTGCAGCAACCTATCCACTTCACCTATACTCCTCTAGGGACACTTCTGATAGACCTGTAAAAGGAAACTAAAAAATACACCAAACATGTTGAAATAATTTTGCTAAAGCATTATGAAAATGACTTAACATAGAATCAAGGCATAGACACATACTAAAGATGAAAAACTCAGATGGAGGTAAAATTGCTATGTTTTGATTTAAGGTAAAATTCTAGTAGAGCTCTGCCTTACAAGCTCGAGAGATTTTTGGGTAGAGTTTTGCCTTAAGGATAAGAGAAGATCCATTTTCAAAAGAGAAGTTTACAATATATAGGAAGAGGAAGAAAACTTAGTGCTTCCTAGGAAATATTTTGTCACCCCTTTCTGCAAGTGGGCCATGTGCATTCTAAACACATCGGGAAGAGGAAGATCACTGCTACTGATGTCATTTCTCAGAAAAGGCCTGCTAGAATAATACTATACAATCACCAAAATTGACTTTGGAATTCAAACATTAATGTAGGAACATGGCCGTGCCTCTTTTCTATAAATAGACTACTGTTTGTCCTCTCATAAATGCCAACTAGAGAAAAATAGGTCACGCCACTCATCTGTAATAACTCGCCTTCCCTTCGCCACTTAAAATGCTTTGTATTTTCTACTCCTTGTCTTCTTCTTACTCTTTTAGCCCTTAGGGGTGATCTTCTGGTGGGTTGCTACATTCCTCTGGCTATTTCCATTGTTTGGCGCTTAGACAGTTCAAAACAAACGGCTACTTCACTGCATTAAAATTGACGTTCACGCGGCCGTCACCCAATGGCTAGTTCATCTCCTTAAATTTGATAGCTTTTACGATGTCATCATCCTTGGTAAAAGTCATTAGGTCTTTCCTATGGCTTTTTTACTTTGCAGGCTTTTGTTTCAAGCTTTTTTCCCATAGACAAAAGTTTGCAAGAATTGGCTACTCTTTGTCGTCTCTATCGAGCTCTTTGAAACTCTCTTTTCCCTCTGCAAGGGCTTATGGAATTTGAACTACCCTCTACAAGGGCTTATTAACCTTGAACTACCCTTCACAAGGGATTTTGGACCTTGAATTGCCCTTCAGAAGGGCTTCTAGACCTTGAACTGCCCTTCAGCTTTGGGACACACCCTTAAACCAAGATATTGAACCAACTCATTGAACCAAAAATTGGTTCAACAGTTCAATTGGTTCAATATTGTGCATCAAGCCTGTTGAACCAATGCATTGAACCAAACAATTAAACTGGTTCAATGGTTCAATGATGCATGCCAATGCCAAGTGAACCAAGCCTTTGAACTTACCGATGAACCATTTAATTGAACTGGAAGCCACTTGAATTAACTGGTTGAACCAATGCTATTGAACCACCCTTTGAACCAGTTTAATAGTTCAAAGCTATGTGCTGATGGACCTACCAATTGCACTTGAACTGATTGAACTGATGAATTGAACCAAGTGCATTGAACCAATGTGTTGAACCAACTGAATTGAACTGAGTGATGAACCCTACGTTCGAACTAGGCCCGATTGAACCATATGATTGAACCAATGGTTGAACCAGCACGTTGAACTTTGTTGGTGAACTAAGTGTTGAACTTAGCTATTTAAACCAAAGCTAAAGAACTCAAAGATTGAACCAAGACTTGAAATTGAAGTGATGAACTTCAAACAATGAACTAAGGCTTGAACCAAATCTGATTGAACTACCGATTGAACCAAGGATTTGAACTGAAGTGATGGTTTAATGGTTTGAAGATGCTAACCTTCCTTGTAAATTTCTTCAAACGAAGGCCCAAAAGAGCCTTGTAAACTTTGAAACTCACTGAACTGATCCTTCATGCGCCAAAGGACTAACCTACTGAGTCCGTAGAAATCTAAAACCTGTAGAGTCTGTAAAAATCCAAAACCTATAGAGTCCATAGATTTAGACCTGCAGAGTCTATATAAATTATATAGAGTTCATAGAAATGAACAAATTCATGCAAAATTAGAAAATGAAATGGCCTAGAATAGCAGGGATAAAAGGGGACTAATTTTTGGCCTATTGGGCAAAAAATGGTTAACATGATGCAAACCTATCAAGATCTGAATCACCATGCAATGCTTTTGTCTATGATGGCTTGCATTATTCATGTAAATAGATAACATCTTAGCACAATATCTATGTCAAAATTGTAACTCCCTTGGTTTTGATTAGAGGGAATCTATATTCACTAGATAAGGATCTCAATCGTGAGTGATCAGGGTATGTCTTGGTGATTGCAATGGAAATTGGTTTTTGTTATAATGGAACTAAAAAAATAGAAGTGACCAAGAAGAATTTTGGGTTTAGAAATATGATAAAAATTTAAAGTGGACATATATGTTCAAAAGACACCATGTATTCCAATGTGTATGTCTACTATTATACCACCACCACTTATTTCTCTTAAGGATAGTAATAATTAATAATGTTACATCTTCAAAAAATGTGGATGAAACTCCACTTATTATGCAAGATCATATTATTTCTAAATCATTACCATTGGTTCTAAAGTTACATGATGATAATTTTACTTCTATTTCCATATTTAAACTTTTATAATTTTCACTGTATTATGGTCTTGTAGTGGATTATTGAACATTTTATAATTCTAATGATCCTCTGAATGTGATCCAAAACCCATGGTATGAGACCCATCAAATGTAATTTCTTGCAAGTTTGTTGTTATTTTATTCTAATAAAATTCCCTAAATTATACAAATCTATATTTAGATATAATCTATGAATGGAAAGTCTATATATAGAAATACTATATATAGTAAGTGTTTCGAGGTAGATTGGTTATGCCCTCACATAGCCATAATCTAGATGGGAACACAAAATCCTTTCCTAAGAGGTCTTTGAGTTACTAGGTGTGATTTTGTGTCACTTATTTTAATTACCATTTTGGGGTCAAACTCGTCTCCAAATATTAGTTTATAAATTCAAGAAAGGTGACTCACCCTCATAGGTATTTGAATTGGTGAATTAAATTATCTCAAAATTATTTTAGGGGGGGCTAAAAATTAAGGAGTCAAATCCTTATTAGACAATTTACTTATGATAAATATTCAAAAAATGTGGATGAAACTCCACTTATTATGAAAGAGCCTATTGTTTATAAAATATTACCATCGATTCCAAATTTCCATGATGATAATTTTACTTTTATTTCCATATTTACACTTCTATAATTGTCAATCTATGTCTTTTAGTAGATTAGTGAATATTTTCTAATTCTGATGATCCCCTGGATATGATCCAAAATCCATGGTAAGAGACCCATCAAGTGTGATTTATTGGGACTCGTGTAAAGTGAGGATTGACCAAATATGCTTAGGGTTTGTTTAAAGGTGGAGGGAGAGATATGAGTTGACACTCATCCAACTTCATGATAAGAAGAAATAGACTTTGTGAATCTAGTATTTTTTTATGAGATGCATTTTGTAATATATCTCACTATGGCACCATCATGTTCATTGTTTGATTGGTATCACATTTTGGTTCATTCAAATTAACATTGTAAGATGGCTTGATCTTAAATTTTAATGTGTTGGATGAGGATAATGTAGTGGCCTGAAACATTAATAGATTTTTTAATGTAAGGATTTTCATTTCTTGATCATGCTGAAGGTCACCCAGTTGTTTCTCATAAGTCAAAAAAATTTGTACCACAAAGTGTGATGGAAAGGGATGAAATGATACCTCTAATGCAAGAAGGTTATGAAAGATATATTTTAAATCAAGCACATAATTTGGATGCCTTTTAGGTGTTATTCTCAATGATAGATTTTTTTCCTCCAATGCTTTAATCATTTGTAACAAGGATTGTGAAAAAGCCCCAAATTGGTTACATTACCTTTGTTTACAATATTTTGTCTCAAATACAAATCTTAATATCTAAATATATCTATAAAAGGATTCAAGTCTAGTATATAATAATATATGGAAATATATTTATAGACATACTATATAAATAGAAAGTGTTCTTGTGATAGTTGGAAATGGTCTCAGTCATCATATAATGGACCAATTAGTCATTAGAATGCCTTAGAAATGCCTTCCAAACAAGTCAGTAGCTGAAAATGGAATTGATCATCTTTGGATGTACTATTTAATCATCAAAATGCCCTTGAAAAGCTTCCCAAACAAGTATGTTTCTATTTTAATGGAATGAAATTTCTTAAATGATATAAATCTATATTCAGATACAATTTATAAATGAAAAGTCTATATATATAAATACTATATATAATAATTGTTCTAAGGTAGCTAAAAATGGCATTGCTCATCTTAGGATGTACCACTTTGTAGTAATCTAAATCTACTCAAACATCAAACTACGTAAGTAAGATTTAGAGATATTATAACTAAAAGCAATAGATAAATTCATAATTCAAATCAACATTGTAATCCTAGAGCTAAATGTTCTAAATCATGATTAAATAGAATATGAAAACAAGAGGATTGGATTAATTACCTTAGACTCTGAATTTTGACATTATGTTGGCATGATCATGGACTATTGATGATGGATTAGATTGGCATGGAGACTCTTGATCACTTTAATAGTTGGACATAGATGTTTTAGATGATTTTTAGTTAGTGTAGAGAGGATTACAAAGCAAGTTAGTCAAGAATTAGTCCATAAACCATGAAACATGCATAAATAACTAACTAACCAAGCCTATTTATTCCTATGGGAATTACAAAGGATGGAAAGAAATAAATGAAAAAAAGCAATCACCATATTACCTTCCCAAATGGATTCACCATACTTATGTGGCTCAAAAACATGTTCTCCCTTGATCAAGCATCCTTGTCTTTGTCAACAATGGTGGTAAGCTCTTCTAATGCTTCAAGAACACTCCATAAAACCTAGGCTCTTGATGTGGAATCACTAAACTAGCTTATTAATGAAGATTTTTATAAATAATTTAGTATTATGGATTTACAATATTTAAAATTTGGATATATTTGAGCATAATAACCTTACACCAAAATAGCTTCGAAATGATGTCCATGGCCTCTCTATTTATAGATTTTAAAGATTGGTCAGGATCAACCTCAACGGTCTATCTCAAGATTGAGATTTATGGCTAAGGATATTCCTAATATTTGAAATTAAATCCATAAATATCCTTAAGATGACCTTGGAAGAAGGGGCATGGAAGAGGCATGGGAGGCATTAACTAGGTGTGGGTGACCCATAATCCTAATATTTTATGCACTTATAACTTGATGGATTCCACCCCATAGATGATGTCACTAGGAGATGCAAATAATAAGAATCAATTTTCAAAAATAAATATTCAACAACTCTCATGGAAAATCCAATTCAGCTCTTGATTTGAATTAATTAGCCTTAAACAAGGTTAATCAACATTTGTGCAATTATTTGAAAATTGACCCTCAACTAATCAAAATGGTCAGAAAGTCATATTACGAGGTCATAATTGTACTCAAGAAGAATTAGAAGGCGATGATAGATGAATTGGAACCGTAATCCCATTTAGTATGTTTACAATAGTAAATAATAAAGGTACATGACATGTACTGATGAATTAGAAGAAAAGAGTGATCCAAAACACTAAATGGTGAAATAGTCATTTTGACTCGAAATGATTTGATCAAAGTTAACTAGCCCATAAAATACATTGACATATTTAGTGATACTTTAACCTAAAATGGAACTTTTAAATGACAAGTTCAAACCATTTAGGATGATAAATTTATTTTGACCTAGAATGTGCATTTGAGTGCAATTCAAGTAAGATTGATAGTTTAACACAAGTAGTGTTAGGAATTGTATGTCTACATTTTACCCCTATTTGAGAAGGTGTAGAAAGACATTTAGGTGAAGCAACATATTTTCAAAGAAAATATTTATCAAGAAGAAATTGGAAGATACACATGATGCCCCCTCAAGAGGACACACTAGAATGAAAGAGCAGGATGAACTCTTGAAAAGAGAGAGAAAGTGAGAGATTAACCCAAGGAATAGATCACATCTAGATGAGCTAATGATTGCACATATGATTACCATAAATGATAAAAATATAATTAGAGGTATAATGGGCCATAAATATAAAGATAATGGGAAAGATACAATCCATAAATGTAAGGGACACACTGTAAATGCACCTAATTTGAGAGTACAAGCTATGCGCTATAGCATTGATCAATATTGAGACAAGTTGCACAATAAAATATTTTCATCATGGGCTTTAATGTGGAGAGATTGGAATTAGAGGAAAAGGGAGAACATTTTACTTTAGGAAGGGAAGCACCACTATAATTAGGTATCCAAAGAGAAGATAATAAGAAGTGCCCCAATAGAGAAAATGTGATTGTGATAAAATAGTTGTGCTGCAGTAGAGCAAATATTGATCATTGATAAATAATAAAAAATGATTTACCCTTGTAGACATAATTTGATTCAGACATGGTTTAGATGGTGTTCCTTAGTATGGTAAATTATCAAGAAAAATATCTCAAAGATATAACCAAAATGATAGGTTAAAGTGAGCAGGCACAAATGTACATGGGATGGTGTAATGGCTTAGAAAGTCATATAAAACCAAGCATATGAGAATGCAAAAATTGATGAGAGAGATAAAAAGAATAATAGAGATAGCTGATCTGACCTCAATATAAATTGAGCACTACCTATATAGTTCCATGGACTCGTGTTCCATCATGAACTTTAGGCCCATGTAGTTCACCCAAGTTTGGGAGAGAATGGAATGAGGAATAATGAAAAATGACCAAGAATTGATTAGACTCATAATGTATTAAAATAGATACATGTCTAAGGATAAACTTGAGTACTAAAATGAATGCTACCTAGAAGCCTAATTCTACATATTGAGTCTAGGTTTTTCAAAGTGTTCTCGAGAATTGTTCATTGGAACTGATGTTGATGTTAAGACCTTGAGACCTGAGCACAAAGTGCTTATTATATCAAAAAGAAATTAGGCATCATAAGTATGAATAACTTATAATGACATAAAATTCCAATTTTACTGAGCTAGTTCAAATGTGAATATCTATAACTAAGGATAATGGTAAAACAATGACCAAAACCAAAGTTACAGTGATTTGCATTTTTAAAAAATCAAAAATAAAGAAAAAGATAAACATAAATGAACCTAAATTGAAATCAAGATATGATCTATCAAGACTAAATTAGGAACAAAAATGTCTAAAAATAAAAGGAAAAAATTTCTTAACAATATGAGACTAAGATATGAATAATCAAGATCCATGTGGACCATCAAGGCATTCTTGAACAGAAAAGAGAAAAGCAAAAGAAAATAAAAAAACAAGACAAAGAAACACAAGACCAAGAAGTAATAAAAATATAAAAAGAGAAGAAATAAAATGATAGGTGTGAAATATCAATAAAACACCAATAAAACACAAAAAAACACCAAGAAAACTTGAATAAACACACACAAACAAAAACCAAGTTAGTGCGGTTTAAAGATAAATGTTCATGCATGTGTAGTAGAGGCATTACTTTCCACCACATCATAACAAATAACAATGACACAATAATTGTTCCCTAATTAAAGAGGAACAATGATAGAAAAAAGGGGAAAGAGAAGAAAATGAAGGGGTTAGCCGAGTTGACTCCAGTTGTATAAGACAATTAGATGTTGCCTACATAGTTCCATGGATACATGTTCCAACATGAACTTCAGGCCAAATGTAGTTCTCCCAAGAAATGGGATAGATGAAAAATGATGATCAGACTAGCATGATTAATTTTATATAAGAAATGGAAGATATGATAAACAAACAAGAATGGTCTGGTAAAAAAGAAGTTGATGAGACTAGAAAGAATGATCTTACAAAATGATAAGTGTGTGGGATAAGATGAAATGAATTGGTGTTTCTATGCTTTGAAAAATGGCAAAAGCATTCTTTCTTAATAGTTACTAACAAAATAGTGAGAGCATTCTTTCTTAATAATTTATTACAAAATGGAGAGAGTGCTCAAACATAACAATTTCTTGGAAAATGGTGAGAGCATTCAAACTTAATAGTTGATCACAAAACAATGAGAGCGTTTAAACTTAAAAGTTGCTCACAAAATAATGAGAGCATGGGATGGTGGAATGGGAATGTAAAAATGTATAAAAGCATGAGATAATGTTTTATTTTATTTTATGGATCATGTTTTAATTTTTTTATTATTTTTGGGATAAAATATGCATAAGGTGGGACCATCTAGTCAAGGAGATGAACGTCTTGAGAGTAGAGGTTCCAATAAGACAGCTAAGTTGACTATAATGGCCCATGCTCACAAATCAATGAGAGTGAGGTAAGGGGGCCTGAGGTGAGCTCAACATGAATTTATCATGACCTAAATATTCATAAAATGACCTCAAGTCATAGTAATTCCATCCACACAAAAGGTGAAGAAAAAACCAACTAGGTCCCAACAAGTTCTCAAAACTGGCAAATGGCTAGTCAAATGAAAATAGTAATAGCAAGGTGATGTGGAAATGCATGGTAAAAAAGTGTTACCCCTAGTTTTCCCATAGGTGGTTATAACTAAGATACAATTGCATAGGTCAATTATATTAATTTTCCCATAGGTGGTTATATTTAGTAGCAAGACTAGTGAGACATTGATTTGCCCATAGGCAGTTATAATTAAGCTCACATAAAAAAATGTTGATATAGGATGAAATATATCTTGCTAGATCAAATGTCACACTACTTTCATATATTGTCACTATAAACATGGATTTTATTTATTGTTGAAACTTGATTGTAATCCTCCCATAAAAGGTGTAGGAAGAACCAAATGAACCAAGATCAAAATAGGATTGGGTAGGATGACTAAAAACAATCTTTGGTCTAGATAGGAATGGAATGATAGGATGGAATAGCATTGATAAGGATAATTATTTTATAGAAAGATTAGATAAAATGGTATTAGTGTTACCCCCAAGTGTTACAGTGAATGGTTGGGATCAACAACAATGGCAAATGGATATGTAACAATGGCAATGGTATGATACATGTTTTTGTCCTGGGTGTGGTTTTTTATTTCATTATTCCTACTGATGGGGAGATGCATGTCCTAATCAACAAATGATACAAATATAATACTTGATCATGTTAATTTCTATCCTACACCTCGTATGAATAGTTACTCTATCAAAAATGGCCTATAGATTTGGTTGCTAAGAATGCTTTTGTGACCTTCATTGGTCATTGATTTTGATTCCTTCAAACATCAAGGCAAGGTATCTTTATAGCCTCTATAAAGGAAAGTGCAACCATGGATGGTAAATAGGGACAAATAATGGATGGTAAGTTTGACTTTGAAATGGAATGGTAGATGATAATGGAATGTATAATGGCGGGGAAACAAATGAAGATTAGAACTTTTAGTCACATGTAATGTTGTTGATGCTAGATTTGAAATAATTTTGGTTATGGTAGGGCCAAACAAATCTAAAGATACTTTTGATAGGACTATTAGATTTTTATATTGCTTGACCTTGAGAGTAGATACCATCTGATTAGGCTATAGATAGAAAGCTATTTTTATTTGATCTTTGATATTATCTTTAGTAAACAATGAAGAACTTTTATGCTCATCTATTGTCACCTTGATGTGGTTTTCACCAATGAATTTATTCTAATCATCCCATAGCACATTTGAGAAGGTTTCATTAAGGAATGTTGAATTTTGAATTTTATTATCTTCTAACACTTCTAAAAAAAGTCACTAGGAGATGTTGAGTTCTGACTTGGATTGTCCCCTAGCACCTTTTAAAAGGTTTCACTAGGAGAGTGTTCTTTTACTATATGAATGTGATCTTGGCCTTCTTTTTCTTATTCAATTGCTATGTCACCATGGATGAAATTAAACAAAGTGTGATTATGTCATTTATAATTGACACTTATGGGAGATGAAATGTCAATAATATGGCTATCTTGGTTGATGGTAATGGCTTGTGGAATGATAATGGAATGGGTGTTGGCTACATAATCCTTATAGAAGATATTGGGAGAACTTGTGTTGAAGCTGAAGTACTCATCCTAAAAAAATTTAGAAGGATCACAAACATATTCAAATTGATTTGCGAGGCATGCATAACCAATGTTATAATAACCATTACTATAATCTATTTTTGATTCTGATTCTAAAGCAAGGGACTCTTAATCCAATGTCATAACTGATGTTGAGTCTATTTATGATACTAAATCCAATGTTAGTTTAAAAATAAAACCTAACTCTAATATTGATTCTTCATCTGATATGGTTGTTTTGATAATGTTCTACTGAATGCTAAATTTTTGACAAGTAATGGCATGTGATGGCATAAAGGGCTCAATAAAAATTGATTCATCTTGGAAGGGTTCAGCATAGACTAAGTCATCTAAGTGAAGCCCCTAAAAAAAAGGGAACCACTCAAAGGATGTTTTGACAAAATCATGTCTATCAAAGTGAGACTCCTCAATGAGTGGGAAAAGATCAAGAGACAACTCTACTAAGACTGGATTATCAAGGAGATGAGGCTCTTTAAAAATAGGTAACATATTAATAGGTAACTTATCACAGTTTATCTTATCACAAATGGGTGTTTCAACAATAACATTTTGGTTTTGGTTCATAATTGGTTACAAAAGATTAATTTTGAAAACATTTTGATTCTCATAAGATGGATTTTGAAGAGGTGATGGTTCTTGTTTAGGCTCAAAGATCGGCACAAAATTTCTAAAGCGGGGAACATTTGGTTTAGTGGGAACAATGGTTTGTGGTTCAATAATGGACTCTCCAAAGATTAGGCTATTGAAAAAGGGATAAAAAATTATTAGTTTATCAAATGGAGGTTCTTCAATAATAGGTTCATCAAAAACTGGTGATGAGCCAAGAATGGTAATAATTAGACACTTCTTAATCTGGTTACTTGTGAAATCAAAGGAGGAGGTCCTAAAATGGTGATCTTGGTATGTTATGGAGTTTGATTATTTACACAAGCTAAAGCATCCAAGTCTTCTTGATAAACCCAATCATTCTGATCATGAGTTAGATCATAAGTTGGATCATAAGTTGGATCTTGATTGTGTTCCCATGATTGATTTTTGTGAGGTGGATAGAAATATATCTCACAAACCATATTGTCACCATAGGGTTCTTGACTAAAGTCATAAAAGTCATTTTGTGTGACTATTCTATCATAATTTGGTCTAGCCATGACTGGACCATAAGTGTAGCTAGACATATCTACATTAAATGAAGAAATCTATAAAAACAAAAAGACTTAAAACTCTATAAACCCTAAAAAATGATCCAAAGGATAAATGTTTCAAACTTGATTCAACATGGTCGAAGGGGTGGAACTACATCTCAAAAGTAGGTTGTGCTGAGATTTGGTAAACAACCTAATGTCAAATATCTAACATCAAAGGTTTTTGAATAAAGGTTGTGTTTTCCCAAAACAGTCATAAAAAATGATGAGGATAGGCACTCAAAAAAATAAACAATCAATAGTGTTCAAAATTGGGTAATCATTTGACCGAAGCTATGCAACCCAAAATAAAAAATATCTATGTACCAACCCCATGAATTAAGGCCTAAACAGAAGTCAATCAATGTTTGGATCCAAACTTAACAAGGCTAATTTAAAAATCAACATTGAAAACTAAGATTTGACCAAATAAGCTAGACAAGATTAGATACTATGATGACATAAGATAAACATCTAAATGACATATACAAAATGGTTTGAAATAAATAGTTTTTGATACAATGGTAAACAAGTTCTTGAAATAAATTGAGCAGCCTAACGATGTAAGCATGCTTGAATGATGTGGTTAATTGTTATGTTTTAAAGACTTAAAAAAGGTTCAAAATGCTTTGACATGATTTGGGCAGAATAACACTACCCTTCACAACTCAAACACATTTTTTTGACATGGCTTATGAACAAACAAACAAATTTTAACCTCAAAGCATACCAAACAAATAATGACCAAAATACACTAAGTATAATTATCTAAATCCTAGCAAGGGTATGACATGTGGGGTTGATTGGTCTATAATTTTTTGAAAGTTCTAGGGGAATCAATTACAAAATGACTTTCATGCCAAACAATGTAAAATAAAAGCATATATTTTAGGTTTGTATCACTCAGCTCGTTGTAAAAAGGTCTAGTCCTTTTTACAACCACTACATCCTGTTGTTTGCTTAGTGTAGTGCAATGTCCAACATGCAACTACGTCCCATGTACAACTCTAAAAAGAGTCAAATGAATTCAATATTGGGAGGTGAAACCTAGGTCAAAGCTTCCCTAAAGAACTTGCAGGAGGTGATGAAGTCCCACTTACAAGCCAAGTTGCATAAAAATAAAGAAAGCATGAAAATATAAATAATTTAGGGTCATTTTAAAGATCACCCAAACTTTAGTTAGTTTTTGGGGATTGATTTAGGTGACATTATTTCTAATCCTTGGATTTGGCTATTCACAATAGGAATGGCACTTTTGATTCCAAGGGTTCCCTATAGGGGACAAATGGAAGGGCATATAGGCAACATTCCTCTTTTTTCCAAACAAGATTAATCTAATCAACTATTGTAAATAAGAATTAACAAGTGTGTTCAATTTTAAACCCAAATAAAATATTTGGTGGTGTTCATTTTACCCCTTGGTCTTACTTGTAACTTTGAAAACTAATGCTAAAAACATCAAAAAAATCTTTGTTAAGCACCAAAACAAGGTTCTTAATCCATTTTTTAAAGCATACAAAGGTCATTTAAACATGTTTTAAGCAAATTTTAAACTTGATCCTATAGCAAAATTATTAGCATGTCCTTTAGCTTTGAAGCCCTTTTGAATGTGAAATAAGAAACTTTGGAAAAGTAGGTCTTGGGTCTATGTTTTTAGAAAAAATATAGTGATCAACATTGGTCAAAACCACCGATGTTAGTTACAACCAATCGAGATTAGACTGATGTTAGTTATATTAACCAACATTGGTTAATGTTGACGTTGGAGATTGCACCCAGTGACAGGAAAACAGGTTCCTGCCTTCTCCTCACAACATGGAAACTCCTCTCTCACCTATGGGATGGCGAAGCAGGAGAGGAGAGTCTCTAGATAAGGGTTAACTCCCTTTGATGCATCATGTTTGTTTCAAGCAGTGTAAAATACAAGTATATATAGATATAATAAAGGGGGGATGAAAAGGGAGAAGAAATGCAAAAAATAAACAACCTACTGTAAAAGAGGCGATGCACCAAAATGAAAGGTTGAACTTCACACATCCACTCTCAGAATCAGACAAATGCATACATACACTACGCACTTGGCAGAAGGACCAGGCTACAAGAAACTAGCAGGGAGGCTTCAATGGAAACTTCAGAATAGAGATCACCCAAGGTGCTGTGAAATACACACTTATGAAGTAATTTATTCTACTCTTTCACTCCCAAATACTGCTCTTCTCCTGTTAGCTACAATAGTGGTGCCTTGTAGACAATAGGTCTGCTGGTGTTGAACCTATGAGAGCATCAAAAGATAATGACTGGACACAAGCAAACATTCAACGCATACTCTGAAACATCTATCCAAATGGAGGTAAAAATTGCATTTTATTTGATTCAGGCAGAAATTTTAGCAGGGTTGCGCCTGGCTAAAACCATGAAAAGATGATTACAAAATGACCAAGTTATGAATATTTATGAGAAGCAAGGAGGCCCATTTGGCACTCCCTCTTTTATAAGTGGCATACGTGTCCCTTCATGAAAATAACAAGTCGCTCAAAATATTAATGAGCTATTCATTTTGTTTGCTCAAAGTCCACATTTTTAATGTCAAAACGCGGTTTGTCCACCCATTGAATGTAAAATGAAGAAACCAGTTACATTGCTTAGCTGTTGCGTCTTCTCATGATCAATTCGAAGGAACTATTTCACCTATTAGAGTCACTTCTCAAATTGGTGCCACTTCTTGCCACTTGGACTGACTGCTTACTTGTTCCTTGCATGTCGCTTTGTCAAATTTGTCTTAATTCTATCTCATTCAGCCCCTGGGGTGAACATTTTGGCGGGTCACTGCATTTTGAGCTCTTTCTTGGCTAGCACTTTCTTTGCCTTCTTAAAAATAAATGGCTATCTCCTTTTTGTAAACTTGACGTCCACGTAGGACATCATCGGGCTTGTTGGCTTCTCTTCCTAAACTTCTATGCAGCCTGCTAGTCAGGTTTAGTTGGCTATTTGACTACTGACGGTTTGCGTGGACTGCTCTCCAGCTTTCAATGTCTCTGCAAACATTTTGTTTGGGCTCTCGTGGGCTTTGGCTCGCAGACAATTTCCCCATAGACTTTTTGTTTTATGTTTTTTTTGTGTGGGCTTTGAATGTTTAAGCCATGCCCCCTTTGCTTTTGTGTCATAAGCAACCCGACCCTTTGCTTAGTAATGCATTAAGCCATTGATTTGAGCTGTGCTTGGATCCTTTCCTTTATTAAAAGCTGAGCCTTTGTGTTAATCCGTGTGTGCCAATGAACCAAGGACATTGAACCTCCATGAACCGAATCCGTTGAACTAAGTACATTGAACCCAGCCCGTTGAACCAAAAAATTGGTTCAACGGTTCAACGGTACGAAAGTTCGACGCATATGAACTAAGGTGCTTTAACCGAGTGGCAAAACTTTTAAACCAAGGGTGGTTGAACCACTGAGCTAGGGCATGGAATGAATTCTCTGAACTCACTAAACTCAAAAATGACTGGAATTTGAATAACAGGTGAGGAAGGTGACCAAAATTTTGCCTGTGGGAAAAATTGGTCAATAAATTCGTGACTCACAAGGGAAGCATGCCTCCTATGCTTAGAATCTAGTTGCCTTAAAATCCATTGGGCACAGATTCAGGTGTAGCCATGAAAGAATTATCAACAGCCTGAAAGATTTGAGAATCAAACATGAAGCTTTTACCCCCAAGCGAAGGGAAACATAAGGCTAAAACACTACCTGTGCAACTGCACTTAGGGGAAATAGGAAAAACAACTAAAAGCAAACTATTATATACAGCTAACCAAGAATTATTAATGCCCTCCTGGATCAAATGGAAAACTTCTTAAGTCCCCTTCCTGGTAAGAAGACTTATGGCACTAGGCAAGTAGCTAAATGGAAAAGAGAAATGGTGACTTGCTCTTCCTGCCTGTCACCTGAGTTGGCTAGAAATTGAGTGGATATTCAAACATGCTCCCAACGTATACGTAATTTGTTTGTTCTTGGAAGCTTTCCTCCTGTTGGTTCTTCAAGCTGGTGTTTCCCATCAAGAAAACAATTGCTGCCAACTATCACCATAAGCTCCCTGATATGCACCCTTGACTGACTTGCTCTCCTCTGCCTCATGTTTGGGTTCTATGGTATGGCCATCTTCCTTGATGATTTAAAAGAACATATCTTTAGATTCACCAACCTCTTGGAGGGATAAATCTAAAAGATTGCAGCCTCCTTGCATGCTTGTTTGAACCCCAATGCTATCTTCTTTGCTCTTATCCAGCTCATAGCCTCCTTGAAGAATAATGTAGCCTACCCCGATGACCTCAAACAAATCATTTAAAGCATGAACAAGGGATTGTCCATG
This sequence comes from Torreya grandis, assembly GCA_037957365.1. Taxonomy (NCBI): domain Eukaryota; kingdom Viridiplantae; phylum Streptophyta; class Pinopsida; order Cupressales; family Taxaceae; genus Torreya; species Torreya grandis. Next base: position 3,121,648 of record JARHVA010000515.1, read on the forward strand.
GTCCTCCATGTCACCTAAAGTGATCTCCTCATCTGTACTCATGAAGTCTCCCTGATTAGTCATGAACTGAGCATACTCCTCTTCACTTGCTTCCCTCAAGACTGGCTCCTCCTCGAGAAGGGGTGAAGTGGAACACTATGGATGAACTCATGTGGAAGAGGAGTCAGTCCCTGAACTAGAATCAAATGATTCTCCTCTTTCCATTTGGTCAACACTTCACCTATATAAGGCATGGCCTGGTAGTTCTCTTGGGGATGTGTAGGTGGGGTGTGTTCAGACATGGAATGTGCTATTGGGTCTGAACTGTCCACCACACATTGGCTGAGGAATCTTTCCTTGGATTCCAATTCTACAATCCACCTATGCATATCTTCCTATAAAAGCCTTTCCCAGAAGTCACAATCATCACCAAGAGTACGAGTAGCCCCATCTTCTTCAAGGTTTTGAGCAAAACCTTTCCCTTCTTCCTCCTTTCCACCCCAAGATTCCAATGTTTGCTTCCAGCTCATGATCTTGGGATTGGAATCATGCTTCTGTGAACAGGTAGAAACTTTATCATTCTCCAGGTCCTGAGCTGGTTCATGCTATTCCTTCTTCCAATTTGGAAATGGGAGATCATGTTGAAAGATTTGAGGAGGTTAGGGAGGATTTGGGAGGGTCTGCTCCTATACAGGAAGAGTTGTTCGAGAAGAGGCATGCTAAAAAGATAGGTTCACAGAATAGAAGGTAGGATTGATTAATGCATCGGATGAGTCAAAATGAGCAAGGGCCATATGATAGAAAGGATTCGGCATACAAGAGGGAGTTTTCTCTAGAATAGGAGAGGGCAAACTTTGGGCCAAAATTTCTTGATTTTCGTCCCTCCACTTTACCAACACTTTGTAAATATTGAAATTAGCTTGTGAATTAGTGGAAGGGGTGTCTTTTGGCATCGACTCCTTTGCAGGGTCTGAAAGCTCCATCATTCTTTCTCTAAGCAGTCTCATCCTAGCTTCCAATTCCTTAACCCACTTAGCTAGATAATCCTCATTTTGCACTTCTTGGAGCTCGTGGAAAACACCATAGAGATGGGGAGTGCATGAAGATTGTAGTGAAATGCAAGGAGCCTCCTGAAGAAGGGTGGAGTGAATTTGAAAAGGACTAACCTGATCTTGTACCTCACACTCTTGGATAATGTCTTTTGCCCCCTTGTTATTCCGTGACTCAATCACTTGATTCCAGCTCAAAAAGTTTACACTAGGCATCTCCATTAGGGTTGATGAGGCCATAATGTGAGAGGGCAGCGAAGATTTAGATTCTACTTCCCTTGCTGCCAAAATGGACTGTTGCATCTGAAGGTTTGCCAACTCGATCTGTCTATCAAGATTAGCTTTAAACACAAGATTTGTCATTTCAGAATTCTCCTCAACATAATTGGGGAATTGACTTTGACAGCCTCAACTTGGCTCAAGAACAGGGGTTGTATATGACTGATATGATGTTTTGGGTAGCGAGTATGTAGGTTGATAGACTTGGTAAGGCTGCCTCTCATGCACACTCAGCTTCTCCTCCACAGATGCAATTAAACCACTCACATCCAGCATCTCATTTGAAATCTTGTGCCAATTCACTCTTTCAATAGGATCCCATTCTTTCTTAACCTGATCCAGTGCATTCCTCACTTGATTGATGATATGATCAGGAATTTCTTGTCTGTACCCCTTTCTGGTGTTAAGATCAATTACATATTTGTTGTATCCCAGCAGTGCTCACTTGAAGGCAGAAACTAGTTGATTAGCAAAAATATTGGGTTGAGTGGGAGAAGTGACATACTGAGAAGACTGAGCACAAGGGTGATATAGCTCATAGCAGGGTTGAGACTAGCCATATTGGGCATGGTAAGGATCACCATAAAGCTAGTAAGGATCATAGCCATGCTGGCCAAAAAAAGCAGAGTCCATAGCTCTGAATGATGGGATTATACATACCAAAATGTTGTTTCTTCATGGTATGGTACTAGAACTACTTAACCAGTTGATTTAACTCAGAGTCACCAGATGCTGGAAATAAAATTTGTTGTGATAGGACCAACATCAATCTTGAAACCTTTCTGAGTTATCAAATTGTGTGTCCCACCGGGCGTGCCAGAACTATTGACGTTGGAGATTGCACCCAGTGACAGGAAAATAGGTTCCTGCCTTCTCCTCACAACATGGAAACTCCTCTCTCACCTGTGGGATAGTGAAGCAGGAGAGGAGAGTCTCTAGATAAGGGCTACCTCCCTTTGATGCATCATGTTTGTTTCAGGCAGTGTAAAATATAGGTATATATAGATATAATAAAGGGGGGATGAAAAGGGAGAAGATATGCAAAAAACAAACAACCTACTCTAAAAGAGGAAATGCACCAAAATGAAAGGTTGACCTTCACACATCCACTCTCAGAATCAGACAAATGTATACATACACTATGCACTTGGCAGAAGGACCAGGCTGCAAGAAACTAGCAGGGAAGCTTCAATAGAAACTTCAGAACAGAGATCACCCAAGGTGCTATGAAACACACACTTATGAAGTAATTTCTTCTACTCTTTCACTCCCAAATACTACTCTTCTCCTGTCAGCTGCAACAGTGGCACCTTGTAGATAGCAGGTCTATTGGTGTTGAACCTGTGAGAACATCAAAAGACAATGACTAGACACAAGCAAACATTCAATGCATACTCTGAAACATCTATCCAAATGGAGGTAAAAATTGCATTTTATTTGATTCAGGCAAAAAATTTAGCAGGGCTGCACCTGGCTAAAATTGTGAAAAGATGATTACAAAATGACCAAGTTATGAATATATATGAGAAGCAAGGAGGCCCATTTGGCGCTCCCTCTTTTATAAGTGGCATATGTGTCCCTTCATGAAAAGAACAAGTCGCTCAAAATATTAATGAGCTGTTCATTTTGTCTACTCAAAGTCCACATTTTTAATGTCAAAACGTGGTTTGTCCACCCATTACATGTAAAATGAAGAAACTAATTACATTACTTAGCTGTTGCATCTTCTCATGATCAATTCAAAGGAACTATTTCACCTGCTGGAGTCACTTCTCAAATTGGCACCACTTTTTGCCACTTGGACTGACTACTTACTCATTCCTTGCATGTCACTTTGTTAATTTTGTCTTAATTCTATCTCATTCAGCCCCTGGGGCGAACATCTTGGCTATTCATTGCATTTTGAGCTTTTTCTTGGCTAGCGCTTTCTTTTCCTTTTTAAAAATAAATGGCTATCTCCTTTTTGTAAACTTGACATCCACGTAGGACATCATCGAGCCTACTGGCTTCTCTTCCTAAACTTCTATGCAGCCTGCTAGTCAGGTCCAGTTGGTTGTTTGACTGCTGACGGTTTGTGTGGACTGCTCTCTGACTTTCAATGTCTCTGCGGACATTTTGTTCAAGCTCCTGTAGGCTTTGGCTCACAGATAATTTCCCTACGGACTTTTTTTATGTTTTTTTGCATGGGCTTTGAATGTTTAAGCCGTGCCCCCTTTGCTTTTGTGTCATAAGTGACTCGGCCCTTTGCTTAGTAATGTGTTAAGCCATTGATTTGAGCTGCACTTGGATCCTTTCCTTTATTAAAAGCTGAGCCTTTGCGTTAAGCTGTGTGCACTAATGAACCAAGGACGTTGAACCTCCATGAACTGAACCCGTTGAACTAAGTACGTTGAACCCAGCCTGTTGAACCAAAAAAATGGTTCAACGGTATGAAAGTTCGACGCATATGAACTGAGGTGCTTGAACCAAGCGGTGAACCTTTTGAACCAAGGGTGGTTGAACCACTGAGCCAGGGCATGGAATGAATTCTATGAACTCTTTGAACTCAAAAATGATTGGCATTTGAACAGTAGGTGAGGAAGGTGACCAAAATTTTGCCTGTGGGCAAAACTGGTCAACAGTTAATCCAAGTAACTGATGTCAGTATTTCTATCGATGTCAGTTACTGTGTAAAAACTATGGTAACTGAAAATGACAAAATAAAGTTAGAAAATGAATTTGCAAGAGTTTTAAAAGCTTAAATAAGTTTTTAAAGGTTACACAAGGATCTCCTTTAGGTGTAGGATGCATCGATTCCCATCAGGTGTGCCAAGATGTAGAGAGGATTACAAATCAAGTTAGTCAACCATTAGTCCATAAACCATGAAACATGCATAAAGAACTAACTAACCAAGCCTATCTATTTCTATGGGAATTATAAAAGATATCAAGAAACAAATGAAAGAAATAAATCACCATATTACCTTCTCAAATGGATTCATCATACCTATGTGGCTCAAAAACATGTTCTCCCTTGATCAAGCATCCTTGTCTTTGTCAAAAATGGTGGTAAGCTCCTCTAATGCCTTAAGAACACTCTATAAAACCTAGGCTCTTGGTGTGGAATCACTAAACTATCCTATTAATAAATCTTTTTATAAATAATTTAGCATTATCTCTTTTCAATATTTAAACTTTGGAGCTATTTGAGCATAGTAATCTTGCACCAAAATATCTTAGAAATGATGTTTATGGCCTCCCTATTTATAGATTTTTGAGATTGGTTAGGATCAACCTCAACCATCCATCTCAAGATTGAGATGTGTGGTTGAGGATAATCCTAATATTTGGAATTAAATACATAATTATCCTCAAGATGACCTTGGAAGAAGGGGCATTGAAGAGGCATGGGAGGCATTAACTAGGCATGGGTGACCCATAATCTTGATATTTTATACACTTATGGATTGATGGATGCCACCCCATAAATGATGCCACTAGGTGATGCAGATAATAAGAATCAATTTTCAAAAATAAATATTCAACAACTTTCACGAAAAATCCACTTAAGCTCTTGATTTAGATTAATTAGCCTTAAACAAGGTTAATTAACATTTGTACAATTATTTAAAAATTGACCCTCAACTAATCAAAATGGTCAGAAAGTCATATTACTAGGTCATAATTTGAATCGAGAAGAATTAGAAGGTGATGCTAGATGTGTTGGAACCATATTCCCATTTAGGATGTTACCAAAAACAAATAACAAAGGTACATGATGTATACTGATAAATTAGAAGAAAAGAGTGATCTAGAGCACTAAATGGTGAAATATTCATTTTGACTTGAAATGATCTGATCAAAGTTAGTTGGCCCATAAAATGCATTGCCCTATTTAGGGATACTTTGACCTAAAATGGCACTTGTAAATCACAAGTTCAAACCATTTAGTATGTTTTATGGATTTTGACCTAAAATGTGCATTTGAGTGCAATTTGAGTAAGATTGACAATTTCAACACAAATGGTGTTAGGAATTGGATGTCTATAGTTATATTTAATGGAGGAATGGATTTTTTTAAATAGAATTATGAGGGAAGGATCAATGGTTGAGATTCAAAGTTAGTCTGGGGAAATCAAGGGTTGGGGATTATTCTTGAAAGCCTCTAGATTTAAAGGCTTCTAGAGATGAGGGGTGAGAATAGAGAGGATTCTATAATTGGAGAATTATATAATCCTCTTAGGGACTAATTAGGATTAGGTGGGTGATTAGGGACTAGGGGTGTAGGAGAGCCTAGGAATAGGCTAGTGTAGGTGGGTAGGTGGTCCATGGGAATTTAAAATTCCAAAATAATAGATAAGTGGGGATTAGGATAACATAGTGAGGTTTTAAGATATTAATTAATTGATTGGACCTAGGAATGGATAAGGTTAGTATATAGAAAATAATGAAGGGGGACATTAGATAAATAATTGGAAAGGGGTGAAAAATTAATGAGATGTAAGGGGATAAATTAGATAAGTGGAATTAGTGTCAATTAATAATAATATTAGTGACATTAAATGGAGCGAGTGAATTTAGATGAATAAATATTTGGATTTAATAGTTAATGGTCAAAATGCCCTTGAAAAGCTTCCCAAGAGATATAATTAAATCTTGTGTTTCATTAGTAGTATAATTTATATAGTCTTGATAAATGAATTTTTTGTGATCCTTGTATTGAAATAATTTTTTCAAGAGGAGTAAAGTTTCTTGGCTTATAGTTTCCTATTTAAATTTAATTCATTTTACATTGATATGATTTGGCCACATATTTTTGACCCCAATATTGGGATTCAAAGTTGAAGTACTTGTGTTGTTGGCCAAAATGTTTAACCTTAACTCTACATTGAGATATCACATGATTTTCTTGTCATGAATGAAAATTTAATGTTTATAGATTTGTCTGGTGTAGAATGCTTATGCCCTCACATAACCATAATTTAGATAACTCCACAAAATCCTTTCCCAAGTCTAGGTCTTTGAGTTACTAGGTATAATTTTATGTCACTTATTTTGATTACCATTTTAGGGTCGAATTCATCTCCAAATATTAGTTTGTAAATTCAAGAAAGGTGACTCGCTCTCACAGGTATTTGAATTGGTGAATTAAATTATATCAAAGGTATTCTATGGAGGATAAAAATTAAGGATGAAAATCCCTATTAGACAATTTAATCATGTAATTGCATGAACAAATATAAATAAACTTTTTAAATTAGAATAATTATAATAAAAAATAAAAATTTGTAAATATTTTTATATTAAAAATGATTTGAGTTTATTATTTATTTTTATTTATGTTTAAATCTTTAAATATTTGTATTAAATAATTTACATTGTTTAAAATTTTAATATGTTTAAGTATATAAATATATATTTTAAATAATTTTAAATGTTACATATTTTTATATAAAATTTTAAATTATTATAGAATTAAAAATTCCCATGCACTTCAAAATTAGTGTTAAGTTTATAATTTTCTATTTCCATTATTTTCTCTTAGTTTTTCTCACTCCCTTTATAAAGATGAAAAAAATCTTTTATTGACTGTTAGGTTAACTGTGGCATTAGTAGTGGAAATGTTAACCCCATTCTTCACTGTCATTTTAACTGGTCCTTGTCAGGTATTTAATCTATGTAATGTATTATTTTAATATATATGAAATGTGTGATTTTTTAGCTTGATATGACCCTTTTATTCATTATTTACTGCTTTAAGTTATGAAATCACTAAGATTCAGATAGACCTAGATTTTTGCTATGAAATGGCTGAGATTAGGATTGTTTAGTGCTTACTAGTATTCAATAGGGACCCAACTGGTGAATGTGAGGATAAAGTAGACATTTATATTAACTTTAATTAAATAATGAAATGGACAATATAATGAAATGATAGAGGTTAGGATTATTTAGCACTTAGTTCTATTTAATAAGGACCTAAATGGTGAATGTGAGGGGAAGCAAACATTTTTTTATTAACTATAAACGAATAATGAAATGGCCGAGATAAATAAATGGCATAGATCAATATTGTTTAGATCTTACTTATATTCAACAGGGACCCAAATGGTGAATGTAAGGGGAAAATAGATATTTTTTATTAATTATAAGCAAATAATGAAATGGTTGAGATAATGAAATGGTGGAGATTAGGATTGTTTAGGGCTTACTTATATTCAATAGGGACCCAAATGGTGAATATCAGGGGAAAGTAGACATATTTTATTAATTTCAAGAAAATAATCATAGTAAAAAAGTGTCATGATATGAGAGGGTTTCAATGGTTCCACTCTATCTCTATCTCTTTGCATCGTTCATTTATTGGATTTGTTTAGGATACTATGAATCATTTCTATTTTAGACTAAGTTAAAAAGTCATTTTTTGGCCTATTCTAGGTTATTATTATTTGAGTTGAATTTTTTTATATTTTAGACTAAGTTAAAAAGTCATTTTTTGAGGTGGAGAACTTTTCCCTCATGCAACCTCATAAACTTTAATGAATGAATGATTAAATAACACCTAGCATTATTATTTTGGGTGGTGAACTTTTCCATCGTGCTTCGATAGTATTGGGTAGAGGGGTCTTATAATTATAGAATATCTGAACCTTAAAAATAAGAGAAACTATTATTTAGGGAGAATTTTTTTATGGGTGGGAAGCAACAGGGGTTAAGATTTATATGATTACTCCTTTTTTTAGGTTTCAAGCTACCATTTTCATCCAATAATTTTTTTTGCAAACTTAAGTTTTGTAGTTAAATGCTCCTAACTTTTCTCAGTATCATGTATTACACATGATTTTTGTATTTTTAAGAGCACATCCAGATATCTTCAGAGCATTTAGTATAGGTCTTCAGATCACCTTTTACAGGTATTCAAAGCATTCCTAGACTTCTTTAGAGCATCCTATGTATGTCTTCGAAGCACACCCATAGCATCTTTAGAGTAATTATGGAGTGTTTTCAGAGCATTCAATCTTTAGAGCTCACTTGTTGAATCCTCATAATTATAGCCAAAAGAGTTGTAAAAACTATGGGTTGCCTTCTCAAAATTACCCCATCATTGGGATTTATTTTTGTACTCAAAATTACCCCATCATTGGGATGTGTTATACTCAAAACTACGCTATTCATCCAAATTAGAAATAATAAGGTAAAGAATCAATAATTAATTGCATACAAATAATGAATAAATTGCATTCATATCCTACTTAGATTAGACTTTAAATATTAAATGCAATATAATATATAATCAAATGCAACACTTTATTGGCATTTTATATAAATATGATGAGCTATATAAAATTCTCTTTATTTCTCCCCTACACTTTACCTTTTGTAAGTCCTCTTTTAAAGAAGTGGGATGATTGATCCTTAATCCAAATTTCATGATTCAATCCTCTAACTTAGATCATAAACTTCAAAATGATGGCCCTAGTCATGGTGGCCCCTTGGCAAGAATTAAAAATCTCTAAAAATCGTATCCACCCATGATTCAAATTCAACTTCTACTTGAGAATTCCAACACTCCCATGGAGATAGAGGACATACAATTATATGAGGCCTAAACCTCATCCAAATATAGACATCTAAACCTATTTCCTCTAAGTATTGAGTGATTATATGGAAAATTATTTTGGCTCTTCTTAAACTCCATTCAATATTGGTGGGGATGAGGACTTGCACTTCAACTCAACATGTAATTTCTCACACATGGTAAGACTTTAATTGAAACAATTAGCATAATGGTGGTTTATAAAAGCTCTAAAATCAGTAATATTAGATCTTAATAGCTCATGACATTTGTTCTTGATATACGTATGATACAATGGTTGAAAATAAGAAATAATTTTATTTGCTTCTGGAAATTATGGTCTCATGGATAACCCAGTGGTGATTTGTAATTCCAAAAATCTTTTATTGGTCTATTGCCATGCCATTTGGCTCCTTAGAGTGGAGAGAAAGGTATGAAATTGTGTCTCTCTAAAAAATAAATTTATCAGAAAACTAGATTGATATCTTAACAACAAATTGAAAGTATAGAACTCACAAATGGCATCCTACCTTTCTTTAGTGCTATTTATAAAAATTTCCATAAATACATGCTCATATTCAATGATATGTGAAAAACCAAGAGAAATTAACTGAATCTTCCATTTATAAAATTTATCATGTAAAAAAACAACATAAACTACGGAAGGTTACCTGTATGCTAATAGTTTCTCAAAAATAACATAAATGTGTTTGTGATAAACCTATACTTTATGAAATTGTAGTTGGGATTTTTCCAATTACTTCTAATATTCCTCCTTAAGTTTGGCATTTTCATCTTTGAATTTTTGAATTTCCTTTTGGGTGATATACAAGACAAAGATTATTTCATGTAATGGAATAAGGAAAGAGGGAACAACTCTTGTTGGACCCTCTATCTAGACTGTAATATCTCATGTTTCTCTTTGCATGGCATAAATAGAGGCTTATAACTCAAAATTCAGAGTGGTGAGATCTATTATTCTATTAGTGTGTTGGGAAATCATTGTATTTCTATATAAATACTATCTCTTAGATTATTAATTATATTATGCTTATCAACATTAGAATTTTTTAAATCAATAATCTGAGTGTCCTTGATAGAAAGATATCTTTTTAAATTACTTAATTCTTGGGTTTGTGAAAACATTACATTGTGGACCCTAATATATTCATCTTGTATTCCTTGAAGAATTATTTCCTGTTCACTAACTCTTGTAACAAATTCTCATATTTGTTTAAAATTAGAAATCATTAAGTCCTTACCTTTCAAAGTTGAATAGAGAACATCTAACTCTGCTTGTTACAGTCTAGTTATTTCTTCATGGTGTGATAAAGCCATGGCATGCTTCCATTAGTTTTATTCATTAATAGAATGTGAAGAAGATGATTCTTCTTCAATCAAGGGTGCCTTATGGTTATCAGCAATAGAGGACATAAGATGATCTAGTTCTTATGGTATAAATGCTTATGGTAGGGTTCCCTCTAAAAATAAAACTTATTCTATGGATTACATATGTTCTTATTCTTCCTACAAGATAAATTGGTGAATACATTGAAGTTTAGTTAGAGGAGGATGAGGGGTGTCTAAAGAAAGTCCCATTTGTCACTTTGATCTCTAGCATAGTATCTTTGAAACCAATGATGGTGGAGATGGTCATTCTACAGTTTGAACTATGGGTTCTTCAATCTAGATTGTAATGAAAGGAGGAAAGGTAGGTTATGGTGTCTTTTTGGTAGGAACTAGAGAATTTTTTTAGAAGAAATATGACCAAGCCTTTTCAACCCTTGGTTTAATAAGAAAATAATGGTGAGAAATGAGTTTAACTAGCCCATGATGGTGGGTAGACCCAGTACCTCATCTTATCTTCCGATAAACATTAATCATAAAATTACGAAGGAAAGAGGGAATATTGATATTATATTCTTGTCAAATAGATCATTTCATAAAGTGAAGGAGTCTCATAGCATCTCCACCCACTAATATAAACTGAACGTCATAAGTGATATATTTCATTATCCAAAAAACAACATTTTGCCAAGGTTGAGGAAGACTGTCTCTCAAAATTCCCTTGGCCACTCCTTGGGGGGATTTGGCCAGTCTAGGGTGTGGCTTATTTCCTTAAACAAACCTATAAATTAGGTCAAAAAAATTGATCATTTCAATGCCAACTGCTCTATCCTCAAGAATACCATATAGAGCACTGATTACGAAGGTATTTATTTTAATGTTCTTCCCTTTGATAATAACATGATATTCATTAAAATTCTCATAGAATTCTTACACAATTTCTTCATGGAATCCCTGAAACATTTTTAATAAATTCAACCAACCTGATATTTCAAAGACATCTTTGGATACTTCATCTTGTAGCAATGCATGGAGGATTCTAGTTAACTTTTTTCTTTCTCTCACCCATCTTTGGGGCAAGCACTATTTAATTGCAAATTTGACTATACTAGAAAAACACAAAGATTGAATTCACATAGGGAACATGGGAAGAAAGAAGTTATAGATATGACACATCAATTACTAGTAGAAATGATGCAAAAATGAATAATAAAGCATGTTATATGATGTGATCATTGTTGGGTGAATATTTTGTCAGCCAGCTAACTAGTGACCAAAATAGTTCCTATCACCACAACATAGGGAGATGGGTCATCCTGGTGTACAGGTTTACTACATCAATAGGGGAAAAATCTCTCCTCTCATCAAGGAGAGGTTCCCTATTAAATATGTAGAGGCTATATACTATATAAATAAGCAGAAAGTAAGACACAGGGGCAAAATACATCATCCATCTCTCTTCTTTCAGAGATGATGCTCACAAACAAAGGAGAAATCCTAGGTGATTGGTGAAGGCACTTCTCTTATTTTAGAAGTAACATTCAACCAAGAGCCAGATCCCTTCCTAAATAGTAGAAATCCTGTTGAAGTGATAGAAGGAACTTTTCTTCTTTCAAAAGTGCTTGTTCTTGCAGGCAACAAGAATCTTTCTGGGAATAGGTGACAAAAGGGCACAATAACTAGCAGTATGAAATAGAAAACAAAGTTTACACCTCAACTACCCAAGAGTGAGATACAAATAACAAAGGGGGCACAAAGTCATCCCAAGGTCCTTTACACAAAAATAGAAAATAAACACACATTGAAGACAACTATGACAGTGCAAAGTCTGAAAGTAGCTGGCTTCATGACACCTTCCTTATCACCTCCACTAGTCCTACTTGTTAAATAAAATAAATAAGAATGTTTTCAGAAGACATACATAAGAACAATCTCCTAAATTAGCACAAGCTATAACAGCACAAAGTCTGCAAGTAACTTACTTTCTCATTCAATCAAAGAAATATGAATTACAATCTGAGCTCAAAGTCTCAGTAATGCCTTTCAATTCGGGCAGAGTTTCATTTTTGGTAAGGGGAAGATCTCCTTTACAAATGAGAGATATTAAAATATTATAGAAACTACATAAGGATTGGTACTTTTTTCCATGGGATGGCCCATGCTACAATCAACATCTTCAATGCACCTTCAGTCCTGTCTAGAGAGACCATGATGAGAACAATGCATTGCCATAACTATGGTGTGTCCCTTCATCTAATATGTTTCTTCCTTGGTATGGACCATCTAGTCCTTTTCCAATTTGTCTTTACCTCATGGAAGAAAAATAGGCTACGTCCTTGGTTTGGTACACTTAGAAGTCTACTCAATCCACTATTTCACCTACTGGAAATAACTCTTTCAAAGATATTTTTGATCCTTTGGTCTCGCTCCTCTCTTAACTTCTTAAGAGCTTATTTGCTCTTTATAGCCCTTCTTGCCTATGTCTTTGGGGGTCCCTTTCTATGTCTTTGACAAGTGGCAAGTTCTACTATTATGAAACTCATTAGAAACTTATGAAAAATGGGGTCCACAACACATTTTGCCTGAGCAACTCCAAAAGGGGAACATGGATGCAAACACTTGTCACATTCCACTGAGTCATAATAGGACACATGATGCATTCCGCTTAACTTATAGAAGCTTTAGAAACCTTTGGGGGTCCTACAGAAGATGACACATGGAAGCTTCCACTCTACTTTATAATGGACACGTGGCAGCTTCCGCTGCACTTTGTCTTTTTCCATCAGGCATTTTTTTGTGGGCTTTTCTCTTTAGTCAGGATTTTCCTTTAGACAAAAGTCTGAAGGAATTCCTTCGGGCTCTGCCTTAGTCATTTTACCATAGAAAATACTTCTGAAAGAATTCTAATGGCTCTTTCTCTTAATAATTTTCTTCAGGCAAAAAGTCTGAAGGAAATGTTCTCTGTCAGCCTCTGAACAAACCTGAAGGAATTCTATCTTTTTGGTCAGTTGCTTGGTTCTTCCTTTGAGTTCTATGATTTATTTTAATTTCAATGAATATTCCCTTACTTTAAATTTGACGTCTGCAGGGCTGTCAATAGTTGCTAGCCGCTTGAACCATGTTAAACCTTAAACCTTTGAACCCACTGAAAGTACATTGGTTCATTGGTTCATCGGTTCATTCTGTCTCTTTTGTTCCATCGCTTCCTAGTTCAATCACTTTCCCACTCCTTGGTTGAACCATCTGTTGAACCACCTATTTTCTTCTTCTCTCTTTGATAGAGGCTACCTTTGAACCTTTGAACCCATGAACCATTAAACTTTGAACTCTTTCGGTTCAAGGTTAAATCGATTCATTGGTTCATCCTTTTGATTTCACTAAGTCTCTTTGATACCTTTGAACGAAGCACATTAAACGAATTGGTCATTGAACCTGTTGAACCGATGAACCAAAATGGTTCAAGGTTCAACAGTTCAAGCCTTTAAAACTAGTTAAGTGCTCGAAGCCATGGAACCTTTGAAACAGTTGAACTTTGAACCTCTTACAAAGTGCAGCTAGCTCTTGCAGATGACATTGAACCTCTGAACCCACTAAACCCAACGAACCAAAATGGTTCAAGGTTCAACGGTTCAATCCTTGCTTAGATGCTTGCCGATGGACATTTTTAATTGAACCAAGGTGCCAACCCAATCCTAAAGATGGCCAAGTATTGTAAACTAGTTCTTTTGATTGAACTCACCAGTAGAAGCCTCTGAACCTATTGAACTTGCTAATCCCTTTACTGAAAAAGCTTGAAAAAAGAGGAATTTGAAAGCTCAGAATAAATTTTGAGAAGGGAAGAGAGAAATTTTGGTCCTGTAAGACCAAGATAGCTCATATGTTGTTCCAAAAATGACTGACACTTTTGGGGACCAACAATCATGACAAGAATGATAACAACAATTATGGTTATCTCTTCAGAGCATGTGAGATATAATGGGAATGTGATTTATCTAGTCAAGTAGTAATGATGTGTCATAAATTTCATTATTGGCAGTATTGGGAGTAACAATCATAATTATTATGCATCATACCAAATATTTTTTAAATTTCCTCTATTTAAAACATATTTACATCAATCTTGTTTGAAAATATTGTTTGGAAACATTATCAAAAAATATCATCACATCAAATATTTTGGAGATATTTTGAAAACACCATCACATCAAATTATGGATTGTAATATTATTGGTCAAATGGCATTGTCTTTATTATCAATGATGGACATGGATTCTTCCTATTCATGATTTTTCATCTTAGGAGCATAGCTATTAGTCTTCAGAGCATAGCTTCCAGTCTTCATAGCTAAACTCTAGAATTTAGAGAAAAACTATAGTCAATTCAATATGTATGTGTATATAAGTATAAATCACCTTATATATATAAAAATAAATAACCTTATATATATGGTATTATTTTCATATATTTTTAGCCAATTGCATCTAATTAATCCATGTATTTTCTAAAAAACCACTTGGGGAATCTTTTGATGGAGGAAATGATTGAGTTGGAGTTATCCCTTGAAAGGTAGACATATAGAGAGATAACCTCTCCATATAGTATAATAAGTCATTGGACTATTTGTTTTCTATGGCCAATGCAATGGCATTAAAATTGGTGTCTTAGAAGACTATGTTTTTCCTATATGAATAAAGAAATGGGATTTGTTTTGACATGGTGGTTTTAGACATTCCTACTTTGGCCATGGTTTTCGAATTTTGATTGATGATATCATATATTGTCTTAATGTAGGATGAATTTACAAAAGTCCTTTTTGGAAATCTTTATTAATGAAATGTTGATGGTGATTCTAGTTCATGATGTATCAATGGAAAGTTTATCAAACTTTGAACTATTTCTTTTAGTAATTAATTACATTAGAATTCAATTTATCTTTAATTTTAGTTTGATTTACTATTAAATTTAGTTTTAAATATAAATATTTCCACCTTTCAACACATGGCTTCCACCTCAAATACAAATATGTATTCATGTGGCTTGAATATGACTAAGTTGCCTAGTTGGCTTAAAATCTAGACACATGGCACCTTTTAATTACCTCAAAAATTCTTGGAATGTAGTTTTACATAATGACTAATCTATTTTTCACCACATGGGGACCCTCAATTCATAACAAGCACTTAGGTGGTTCCTTTTAATTTTGATACCTTGAATGGGGAATCCACTCTTGTGCTTGTTTGAAAGGTATCTCCTAAGAGATAAATTTAAGGGTAAATTCAATCTTTTGCATGTTTGAAAGGTATCTCCTAGGAGATACCTTGAATTTATTATAAGGGCCTTCAAAATATCACCTAGTAATGCCTTTCATGTAAAATAAAATTCCACTTGCTCTTTAAAGGAGAAAACCACTCTATTACTTATCTGAAAGGTATCTCTTAGGAGATACCTTGAAGCAGAAATATAATCTTTTACATGTTTGAAAGTTATATCCTATGAGATAAATTGAAGGTATTATAAGGGCCTTCAAAATATCACCCAGTAATGCCTTCCACTTAAAGCAAAATTGCACTTGTTCCTTGAAAGAGAAATCCACTCTTGTCCCTATTTGAAATGTATATCTTAGGAGATACCTTGAAGAGGAAATACACTCTTGTGCATGTTTGAAAGGTATCTCCTAGAATATACATTGAATTTATTATAAGGGCCTTAAAAATATCACCTAGTAGTGACTTCTATGTAAAGGAAATTTCACTTGTTCTTTGAAGGAGAAATCCAATCTTGTGCTTGTTTGAAAGGTATCTCCTAGGAGATACCTTGAAGGGAAAAATACACTCTTGTGCATGTTAGAAAGGTATCTCCTAAGAGATAACTTGAAGATATTACAAAGGCCTTCAAAATATCACCTAGTAGTGCCTTTTGTGTAAAGTAGAATTCCACTTGTTCTTTAAAGGAGAAATCCACTCTTGTGCCTATTTGAAAGGTATCTACTAGGAAATACCTTGAAGGAGAAATAAACTATTGTGCATGTTTTAAAGGTATATCCTAGGAGATACCTTAAAGTTATTAAAAGGACATTAAAAATATCACCCAGTAGTTCCTTCCATGTAAAAAAAAATTACACCGGCTCCTTGGAGGAAAAATCCACTCTTATGTCTATTTGAATTGTATCTCCTAGGAAATAACTTGAAGGGGAAATACACTCTTGTGCATGTTTGAAATGTATCTCCTAGGAGATACATTTATGTTATTACAAGGTCCTTCAAAACATCACCCAATAGTACCTTCCATGTAAAGGAATATTCCACTTGTTTCTTGAAGGAGAAATCCACTTTTGTGCCTATTTGGAAGGTATCTCCTAAGAGATACTATTGAAGGATAAATCCACTCTTATGCATATTTAGATACTTTGAAATGTAAATTAACTCTTTTGAATGTTTGAAATGTATCTCCTAGGAGATACCTTGAAGGTATTACAAGGGCCTTCAAAATATCACCCAGTAGTGCCTTCTATGTGAATGAAAATTTCACTTGTTCCTTAAAGGAGAAATCCACTCTTATCCCTATTTTAAATGTATCTCCTTGGAGATACCTTGAAGGAGAAATACACTCTTGTGTAGGTTTCAAAGGTATCTCCTAGGAGATACATTTAAGGTATTATGGGGACCTTCAAAATATCACCTAGTAATGCCTTTCATGTCAAGGAAAATTTCACTTATTCCATGAAGGAGAAATCCACGAAATGGACTTTAGGATAATAAAATTAGGCTAAGATTTAATAATTATTTAATAAATATCTAAATAATCTTTGACCAACCAAAAGCTACTAAAATATCAATTTAACATTAAATCACAAAGACCCTAAGCATGTTCATTTCCAAATAAAATTCCATTGAACCTGCAATATAGAAACACAATCAACAATTCATAGAAAAATTAGAAGGGGTAAAATCATGATCATCTAAAAACATGTCCATTAATCCAAATGAGAGTCAAGAACAATGTATAACCAAAATAGGCATGGATGATCTCCAAATTGGAAAATGTCACTTGGTAGTGAGTGAGATTGGTTCCTCTAAATAATAGGAAATATTAAATTTAGGGATTAGGAACATATAAAAGGTTAAACCAAGTGACATAGATTAAAATTTTTAATATGATAAAATGATCATGTCGTAAAAAAGTCTAATGAAATCATTGTCTCAAGGAAATTTTCTTGGGTGAATTATTTCATAGGCCAATGCATTGATGATAAAAAATCTTGAAGGGAATCTGTAAAAAAGGATGAAGGGTACTTTCAAAAGGTCCAAAGGGCACTTCTTATTAGGAAAAGGGTCCAAGACAAAAGTCCCAAAGGGTAAGTTTGGAGGGTAAACGAACATTCAAAAAAATCTTGAGGGTACTTTAAAAAAACTTGAAGGGTACTTTCAAAAATCTTGAAGGGTACTTTCAAAAAGTCTGAAGGGTACTTTTAGAAGGTCCAAAGGGAATTTCTCACCAGGGAAAGGGCCTGAGACAAAAGTCTTAAAGGGTATGTATGAAGGGTAAAGGGCCATTCAAAAAAGGCCAAAGGGTAATCTCAGAGGGAAAAGGGACATTTTCAAAAGGCAAAAAGGCAATTCTATAGGTCAAGCATCCTAATTTTTTTTTAAAGGGTATGATACACAAAGGCTAAAGGGTATGTGCCCTTGATGTCATTGTTTTGAAAAAATTGCATTGGCAATACTACTATGGGGAATTATTTCAAGATTTTTGTGTCTAAAAAAATGTCTGACAAAAAAATTCTAAAGGGTCATTTTGAAAGGGAAAAGTGCCTTGGACAAAAGGATGAAGGGTCTTTTAAAAAAATCCTAAAGAGTAATTTTAAAAATCTCAAAGTGTACTTTTAGCAAAATTGTTGTAGAGAAAATGTATCAGATAATTTGTTGTAGACAATTTTTTTTAAAGAATTCCTAAATTTCATAAGTTTTGAAGGAAGTCCTAAACAAAATCCTAAAAAAGATAAGTCTAAAATATAAAACCCAATAGTTATAATCATACAAAAAAGACTTTGCATTTATATTAGACCACATGAATAATATAAAGGATAGAAGGGGGTATCAAAACATAAAAGGGACCAAACATGAATCATTAGACTAAGGTTTAGTCATGTTAATAAACATGAATATGCTTTACAATAAAGGTTGAACTAAGTCTATGGCATATTTATATTTGTTTCCACGTAAAATCTAATTTCGATGGAATTTGAATTTTTTCCTATGCAAGATTAGTTGAAGGTTATCTAGTTTACTTCATTTTATTTTCTTTACATTTATAGATGTTCTTATGTTATCTAATTATAGGGGTGAAACCTTAAAGTAATTTTGGGTTCTTATTTTCATTATTTACACCTTCCTTAGATATTTTCTTGATTTGTAATAAGATTTGAGCTTTATTAAGAGATACCTTGAAGGGGAAATACACACCTATGCATGTTTTAAAGGTATCTCTTCGGAGATACATTTAAGGTATTATAGTGGCCTTAAAAATATAACTTGATAGTGCCTTATGTGTAAAGGAAAATTCCACTTGTTCTTTGAAGGATAAATCCACTCTTGTGCCTATTTGAAATGTATACCTTGAAGGGGAAATCCATCTGCATATGAAAGACCCCAAAAAATTATTGTTTCATAGACTAGTTAAGGAAAATCTAAAAAAAAATGAGGCCCACCAAAATTACAATGTCAAAAGAGTAGCCTTCAAAGGAATTTACTCCTCTTATATGGGATGAGTATTTTTCTTCATAGATTTGAAGGCTCTATCAACATTAATAATCTCCTTAAAGTAGATGTTACTCAAGCCCTGTGCTACTATTAGCATCTAAAATTATAGCTAGGTGAGAGGTTGATATATGGTCTCTACCTTATAGATACTTTGTGCTTGACCAAGAGCTATGAATACTATCTAGTCATTATGCATCTTCTCTGAAAATGTTTTTATTTTATCCTCTAATAAGATGGTGTTGTTTGTAAGGAATGAAGAATGGAGTCCCAAATGGAATTTTTTTTTGATACACCCCTTCATATCCTATACTGCTTCATCTAGGGCATATATTAGTGCCTTCTATGTAAAGGAAAATTACACTTGTTCCTTAAAAGAGAAATCTACTCTTGTCCCTATTTGAAATGTATCTCCTAGGAGATATATTGAAGGGGAAATCCACTCTTTTGAATATTTGAAAGGTATCTCCTATAATATGCATTAAAGGGATTATAGGGTCCTTCAAAATATCACCTTTTAGTGCCTTTCATGTAAAGGAAAATTCCACTTTTTCCTTGAAGGAGAAATCCACTCTTGTGCTTGTTTGAAATGTATCTCTTAGGAGATACCTTGAAGGGGAATCCATTATTTTTCATGTTTTAAAGGTATATCCTAGGAGATACCTTGAATTTATTACAAGGGCCTTTAAAATATCACCCAATAGTTTTAAAATAGAAGATTATTAAAGACTTACCCATACGAGCTTGTATATGAAAAGGAAGTAGTCATGTCTGTGTCATTAGAGATCCCCACTTTGTAGCTTTTAAAAGCTACTGAGATTGTATAAAATGGATCAATGGAGGTTAGAATCCTAAAACTACTTATAATCTAAGAAGAAAGGGAAAAGGCAAGTGATGTGAAGATCACCCAACAACAAGTAGTCAAGTGATGGTTTGACAAAAAAATATAAGATCTAAGATTCAAACCCAAGGATTTATTTCTTAAGTATGATCAATAGGTTGTGAAACTAGGACATCATGAAAATTTTGAATCTTTATAAAGAGGGTCATTTTTCATCATCATCAATAGGTAAGGAAATGATTTTGAGTTAGAATATGAAGAAGAAAATGTATTGGAGATCCCAATTAATAAGATCAACTTAAAGTATTTCAACTATCTCACCTACCTCCCCCTTGTACATAATTAGTTAGTTTCCACTTTTATGTATGTGTTTCCCTTCTTAGTTATTATTTCTCATAGTTTGTTTCCCTTTTTATTATTGTCTCCTTTGAATAAGTGTCATTGACATAAATGGATTTTCTAGTTATCACATATCCTAACCCTAACTCTCCTAAATTTTCATAAAACATTCTCTAAAATATGGCTATCTACCCACCTCACCTATCATTAATATCAAACACTCTATATTGCATGATCCACCATAAGGATCACCAAAAATATCTTACATTTTTATTTTCAAGTGTGTGTGTCACCCTTAACATTTATGGGGGTGCCCCATTTTAAATTTCCCATGATGATCATACCTAGGAATATCAGTGTTTAAATAATCCTCTCTTCATTTGGCCAAATGACACATTGAAATTTTGATAGCATTAAGAAATTAAATAAAAAATAAAGAGAAGAGAGAGTCAAGCCAAGAATTGTGACAATTCATGAGTAGAGATTGTTAATCCAATGCCTATAATAAGATAGAGAGTGGTTTTGATAGGAATCCTATAGATGGAGACTTCTACTTATTCATTAGGGGTCAATAAGTATCCAATAAAATAAAGAACCCATAGGTTGAGTAGATAGAGAGATCTTCCCTCTCAATATGTAGTGAGAAAGGCATATGCTTCCACCCCTACTTAACAAAGGAGAAAGTGCCTAATACTAAGAAGGTGGCTAAAGGGAACTGTAGAGACCAAGCATTTGTCACTGACTTTGTGGATGATATCTTTGATCCTGAGCTAGCCAAGAATCCCAAAAGTTTGAGGGAGGGGGATCATTACCAAATGATTAAGAGGGTCCAAAGGAAAAACTATGACTCATTTGACTACAAAACATGGGACTACATATTGGCCCAATTTATGGTGCCTTATGTTCATCCATGCCCAAAAATATTTTCCATCTATGTAGAGAGATATGACATCAAAAATAGTGTAATTATAGGGAATTCCCATTTGAGGGTGAAAATTATTATGGATGATATAAGGGAGATGCTCTAACTCCCAAGTGACCCCAAGGTTGAATTATGCAACATGGAGAGCTTGCAACATGTCTAGGATACCTAGTTCCATAATAAGGCACACTTCCTCAACTTCCTCATAAAAAGAAGCTACATGGAAGAAATTCCTCTACCCATCTCGTTGGAAAGATTCCCTACAAAATACCTAAAGTTTTCCTTATCTATGTTGGCTTTAATCTTTAGGATGAACACATACACCAATGTCACTAATTTTCAATTAGGATAACTCTACCTCCTAGGCATGGTGAAAAAATGGGAGGTGTATAGAAAGGATTTTTTTATATTCCATCACCACCACCATGAATAACAAGTTGGAGAACTTTCCAAGGTAGGGTACCTTCTAGTATTCCTCTTGTATCTTACATCTCATTCTATACCAGCACTCCCAATTCTTCACATACCTCAATTTTAAATCCTATGACATGGACATTTTACCCAACATGGTGACCCTAATCATGGTATGGACCCACATCCTTTCAATCACCTATGACTACTATGAGTTCTTGGATATTTTTTTATCTTGAGTTCTCATTAACCTTAGTATAGTGGCCATTACATTCAAAATGACAAACATGCATCAATCATGGATCATCATGAGTAGGGTCCCAATCAATTGGTTCTAGGGAAATAATTTTAAATTCATTCAAGTACAAATTTTCATAGGTGAGCCCTTCTATCTCTTACATATGCTGATAGACAAAAACCTAGACCTAGACATGGCTTGCCAGTTTAATGCAATGGAATCCATCTACAAAGAGGGAAAGAATAATAAAGGCTTGTATGATGTCCCCTTCATAAGATATGACATCATAGTGATAAATAGGTAGTAGGGGTGCTTGGTCATAGCCAAACTTATATATTTTGTCTTAGACTTGATTGATGATAGATGGAACTATGATTTGATTGGATAGATAGTATCATTGAAGATTGCCACCCCACTTAATCATCATCTCAAGCCATACTTGGATCAAAAAATGCCACCTATGGAGGACATCCTCAGAAATTATGTAAATCTACCATAGATCTCATTAGATTCCCACAAGCCATGGGAATCCTTCTGTAATGTGGTCCATAAGTATCACCCATCAAATAAATTAACAAAGGCGATAAGGGCATAACTCACCTAAATAGATTGGATTGATGAGAAAATAACCACCTATGCAAAATATAGGTAAGAGATCAACAAGTCATATTCTAAATTTGAGGATGAGGAAGGAGATGAAACCTTTGAAATCCTATGGGATGAGTATAATCTAGAGGAGAGTCTAGTAGAAGCAGGATTCTCTCCTAAAATAGTAATTAGGGAAGAAGAATAAGAAGAAAATACCCCTAGGGAAGAGGTAGGGGATGTGCCTATAAAAAATGAAGTAGCCCCATAGTAGGAACAAGCCTATATATGACATTTCATGGCTAGGTCATCCCAATATAAGTATCTTGAGGCACCAATGTCCAGCCCCCCAACATCAACCTCAAGAAGAAGATACACTTCTCAAAATCCCTCCTTTCCACTTCTGCCTCTCTCATCACCCCTACATCTCCCTCCTCTATCTCACCTCAGGTTGTGGCACTCTCCACTACCCATCATACTACTTCCATAGCCCCACTCTTATTTTCATCTCCCTAGCCTACCTCAAAATTATTCCACTTTCCTCCATGACCCTGATCTCTTCCTAGTTTCCTTTCCTAACTCCCCCACCTTCATCATCCTCAATTATGGTTTAATAATCTTCCACCCCTCCCCATGGGATCCTACATTTCTCTCCTTCCACCCTTGACCTTCATCTACTCACCATCATAAGAATAACATATTTCTAATTCATAATAACAAGTGACCATTACATTCATGCTATTGTATGGAATCCCCTTTATAGGGGAAAATATTCAATCATCAGAGTAGTATCATCAATAGATGGATGAAACAAGAAGGGATTGAGAGTCATAGATATAGAAAAGGAAGGATAAATAGGTCAAAACCTTAATAGTGACCCATATGCAATTATTCTATAACCCTACACAATAATCCTTCATGATCATGCACCTAGCCCCATGATTAGTAAGTCCCCAAGACTAGATATAGTTCAGGGAATATGCAATTCAAGAAATCAACCTCAATTGTATCTAGGCTAGACCCACTGATAAGGTCAATATTATAGAGGAAATTCAAAATTCCATGAGCATAGACTACATTAAAGTGACTCGATAGTGGGAGAAGACCATGTTGGAACTCACTAAGGTGAAGGCTACAGTCGACCACCTCAATGCTAAGGCTAAGGCCAAAGATGGAAAGATCACTAAAGTGAGGTCTGACCTTTAGGGTTATGTCTCTAGTGAAATATTCTAGGTGGAGACCAATTTATGAGCGGCCATTGAGACCAATCTATGAGATATGGAATATGAGATTCTGTGAGTCAATCAAAATCTCATGGATTCTAATTAGGCATATCTCAAATTGTAGCAATAGGTCCAACAAGAATCCTTAATCAAGGATCAAGGAATTATAAAGCTAAATAATGACCTTATTACCTACTCATAGGCCATGGAAATCCTCACCATGATTTAATATCTATATGTATCTTATTGGGAAAGGATCAAAGGCACATATATAAACCTAAAGCCAACACTCAAATTCATCATGGACTCATAGAAACTGATCTCTTAGGTGTGCACAGATGTTGACCAAGTCATTGCCTTCATGTCCTCTGAGGTACAATATTTACATTTACTTGTCCAAAATCCTTATAAAACCTCAGATGAGGCACTATAAGTAGTGGGGGTGTTTGATTAAAGGCAAATGGTGGTAAAAATCAATGAATTCCTAGTCTAAAACAAGGTAGCCACTAAGTACAAGGAGTTATTTAATGACTTGGAAAATGTGGTCTAAGATAGGTGAGGACACATTGAATAGTTAGTCCAATTATGAATTCCCTCCCCATTCTTGATGGATAACAATGTCCTCCTTGAGGACCAAATTAAAACACTACTAAAGTAGAAATATAATGACTAGACCATGTTTGTGTCTCTCAGTCAATCACCTAGTGTCTCTAAAGTGGAGAAGATATTTCAACCACTCACCCAACTATAGTTCCAAATTATGGTGGTAGTTTAAGGTTTGGGGATCATCTCCTTTAAGGAGATTATTGATCTTTACAAATAATTTGAGTCTCTTAAGAAGAAATCCCCACCCAAGGAGGAAGAGTGGGCACCTTTGTAGATGGCTCTTAAAAAATTATAAGTTTAAAGACCTTCCTCTTGTTTTGCAAAATTTGCCTCGACTAGTCCATGTACTATAGATTTTGGGTTCTCTCATCCATATGTAGATGGCCACTATAATTAACCAAGAATTGTGGATCAAAATCCACTATGTGTTATATTAGAGTAGTTTGTGTTTGGTCTCAGACTCACTTAGCACATCCAATAGTTTTTCCTTTGACCCATTCCTTTCTCAGGACCCCTTTTGAAATTATGCCTAAGTTTCAGCTTCCTTCTACTTCTTCCATGTGGTAGGCAAATGTTTATTTGAAGAGGCTCTTAGTTCATTTTGGTGTAGCACCATCTTGTCATGTGGCACCCCAACACTACTTGAAGTTGGTTCCTTTCTAGTCAGTCCTCTAAGTAGTGCCATTGGCTAAGGAAAATGGATTTTTATTCCCAAAAACATAATAGAAGCAACTCTAGAGATCAACATGTAGTGACACTATTCTCCTTCTAAGTATCATGACCATAACAAGGAAGTTTAATTTTACCATATTTAGGATCTAGAGGCTAACTTCACTCATGATCCTGTGTCATCCATTTAGCTATAATAGTATCATCATAGGCATGAGTGGTTAGGACCTCTAGGTGTCAAACCTAGAAGAAGCAACTCTGCCTTGGGCTCATCCCTTTTAGAAGGGGATGGTTATCAATTATTTGTATTTTTACTATTTTTTAATAACCAGTTATAATAGAATAGTATTATAAGTTAGTATTTTTAATTTTTTGACCTTATCAGGTGTCCCTCATGGGTGTGATTTGACATCTTGTATGTGCCCTTGAGGCCTTATGTATTTTTTCTCCACCTACAATAAAGAAGATGTGGTGTTTTATGTCATTTTGAGTGAATATTTATCTCTATTTGTTACTTCATTTATCCTACTTCTATAATATTCATCTTTGCTTGAATTATAGATCTTAATTCATGATTTATGCTCCTTTATGGTCTAGTGTTTAAGAATTCAATCTATTTTATGCAATTATAGGTTAATATTTGAATCTCCCAATGTATATCTTTAGTGTTATTTTAATTTTATTCTTCTCCTTTTTCATTCACCCAACTTAGAATGAAGAGTTAGCTTCTAAAATCTTGGAGGTTACTTTACATACCACAATTAAGTCCCACACCTATAAATCTTCCCATATAAGGTTATTAAACTTGAAGTGAGAATTTCAGGTTATAATACATTGAAGGTATTACATGGTCCGTAAAAATATCACCTAGTAGTGCCTTCCATGTAAAGTAAAATTCTACTTATTCCTTAAAATAGAAATTCACTCTTGTGCCTATTTGAAAGGTATATCTTATGAGATACCTTGATGGGGAAATCCATTCTTTTTCATATTTGAAAGGTATCTCCTAGGAGATAAGTTGATGGTATTACAAATTCCATCAAAATATCACCTAGTAGTGCCAAAATAGAATATTATACTTTTTGACCACTTTTCTATACAATAACTAGTTGTTCCTTTTCTGTAAAGGAAAATTCCACTTGTTCTTTACAGGAGAAATCCACTGTTGTGCCTATTTTAAAAGTATCTCCTAGGATATACCCTGAAGGGTAAATCCACTTTTGTGAATGTTTTAAAGGTATCTCTTAGGAGATAACTTGAAGGTATTATAAGGGCCTTCAAAATAACACCCTTAGTGCCTTTCATATAAACAAAAATTGAACTTATTCCTTAAAGGACCTTAAAGGTACTACAAGGGCCTTCAAAATATCAACCAATAGTGCCTTTCATGTGATGGAAAATTACACTTTTTCCTTGAAGTATAAATCCACTCTTGTCCCTATTTTAAATGTATCTCTTGTCCTAGGCTTCATTTTATAAAAAATAGTAGTATTAAGTTATGAAGAGGAGCCTTATTGAAATGAGCTATCTGATTCCTATGTGGATACCCTTGAATATGTAGACTCTTGTTCTTGGGGGTATCCACATGCATTTTAATTACACTGGTAGTTGGGGGTTCTTGTCCTTTCTCTTCTTCATTAGATGAATATAGATTTATGGGGTCTACTAGAGCTCCCTTAGGATCAAGTTCACTCACCCCTGGTTCCTTCTTACCAGCCATCAACTTAAAAGGAAGCTCATATGATGGATCTCCTTGTTCCTTGGAATAATCTATAGGTTGGTCCTTACAAAAGTTTGAGGATGTCCATCCTATAAATATTGGCATTCTATTATGTAACTCCTTCACAGTGATTGAAGGTTCTTATTGAATCACCATTAGATTATCCTCCTTCAAACCAAAAATCCTTGCCCTTTCTAAGACCTTGTCATCATTCTATGTGTTCATGAATAAAAATTTAGAATCATATTAGACATGTTGGTAGGGAATATTAAGGTCTTGAATGTGTTTTAGATGTATCCATGAAGATCCCAATCCCTATATGGTACTATGGGAAAATGATAACTATTTATTTTGTTTCCCATGTCTCCAACGTGATTTCTCATTTTGTATATCATCCTATCAATGACCATATGGTGCCCATAGATCGTGCTCTTACTATTTTTAAGCAAGTCTTCCTCAATGATCCACCAGAGCTAGAAAGTAATTTCTTACTTAGCAAATTTATCACTTACATATTTTGGAAGGCTCAAAGGATGGACCTTATGCTCAATAATTATGATGATAGTTTAGTAGGGATATATAAAATAATCACCTCTTCTAGATAGTGTCTTCATGATGCTTAATCTAAATCTGGGCATTGGATACCCATGGATTTCTTACCAGACTTGAGGATAAACATCCTCAACAATCCTCACCATATTCTTGGTATAAGCATATACATGGAAAAGTTTAAAATGATCACAAATGTGATTTTTGATACAGTCAATGGTCAGGATCCATAGCTCATCGAAGACTTTATATATTGTTCTCATTATAACATCCAAAAGATATGACATCATATAGAAGTTTCCCACTAAAGTGGGCCACTTGTCCTTATGAATGATTTTTTATCTCATTTTCTAGCTTATAATTTTACCCAGGGCAAATGTTGCATCACTGGCCAACATCATTTGTAACAACAGTACCCAGTCCAAATTAAGGAAATAGATGTTGGGCATTCCATGGAGCTTGTTGAGCAGTGCCATGCTAATCTGCATTCCCATCCTAAACTTATTGATTGGAGTGGGATTTTTTCATTTGTATATCATGGTTTTATTGGGGATAAACCATGAATTCAACACTTTTTCCATAGAATTATCCTAATTCCATGAAACTAACCTGTGTTTATTAAAATAAGCATCTAGTACTAGTAGTGATAAATACCTCTAAAAATATACACTAGATATACATGCCACAACTATTTGATTATGCATGTGGTGTAAAAAATCATAATGTGTAACCTTGCCTATGAAGAATAAGTCATAAAGGAGGTCAATGCATGGTATCACCTCGGGCTTGGCTACAACCAAATTCAATCCTTATCTCTTAAGTGCTAGTAAGTTGATGATGAATAGTCACTCCAAGGGAGATAAATTTCCATCTAATGAAAACATGTCAATAAAATTGATAACATCCCATAATTTAGATTAGTTCCCATACCTATTATAAATAATGGTGGCATCATAAACTATGTCCTTAAATTTGGTCAAGTCCTTGATAGAAAATGGTGGGGGAAGTACTCCCTGAATGCCTCAGATGAATATGCCATTGCAATTATGTGCAATTCTTGAATTTTCTTTATTTGCTCTATGAAAAAAACTCATTTTTGCTAGTTACTTGTTTAATTGTAATAATCTCATAGGTAGTTAGGGATTTTCTAGTGTAGGATAGTAGTCGAGTTTGAATTTGTTTGAGAGTAATGATGACATCAATGGCTACATATTATGTATATATCCTTTAGAATTCAATTCTAGTTCATTATACTGACCCACATTCACATGTTTCATACTTTGTGCATATTTCATATCTAGTTAGTTTGGTTGGTGGGTATCCTTAGCAAGTATCGGAAATTATTTTACTTTATTGGCCAAGTATAATGGGCTTTCAATATTTGGAAATTGGGATTCAGGTTTTGTGTTGCAATCAATCCTAAAAAATATCTGAATAAAACTTTTGAAAATAAAGGTTGATACAAAAAAATTGAAGAGTAAAATTACCAATAAAAGATATGTCATTCAAAACATTTATTCGTACAAAATGTCTGATCTGAAGACCAAAAGCCTCAAAGAAAAATTCTTAAGACCAAAATTCATTGGATAAAATGTCTGAGCAAAAAAATTGAAGAGAAAAATCTAATAATAAGGTCCAATCAAAATGTCTAAAAACAAGATCTTGAATGTAATTCCTACAAATAAAACTAAGTCCCAAAAAGGTCCTTTAAGTTATCACCTAGAAGTGACTTCAGGGTCAAGGAAAATTCCACTCATGTACATGTTAAAGGTGTCTCCTAGGAGATAATTTCAACATTCCCTTTAGTTTATGACAATTCCCTTTGAATTATGTCCTAGGAGATTCCTTTTAAGGGCCTTGTATTTCCTTGAAGGTATGGAAAATCTCTTGAGTGTAATTCTTGTTTAATACAAAATGATGAAATGATGAATTTTCCTTTTTCAACTCTCTCTTGATGGTCTTATGAGGTCTAAAATTTTTATGGGTTTGAAATTGAATCTTGGAATTAGGACACTTTTACCCCTTGATAAGATCTATAGAATATCTTATACACAACAATCAATGTTTTGTTTACTACCTTATTTAATTGAAACACCTATTTAATCATTGAATCCCTTCTACACCATAATAAAGATGGGTAAGTTCTAGTTCAATTTATCTACTATGAGACTCCTTAAATTTATTTATAATACCTCAATGGCTGACTTTAAATTATATCCTTGAGGGTAACATGAAGGTATCTTAATGGGTGACTTAAAATAATATCCTTCAAAAAGTTTTACTTTGGGAAGTTTCCAAAATAGGGGTAAGGGTAGATCAGAAAATAAAGTCCACATGGTCTTAAGATTTACCTTGGAAGATTGATTTTCCATGGATAAGTGTTTTTAGAGCCAATTTTTATTGAGTAGGTGTTTCACACACATAGACAAATGGTTTCTCCTAGAAGATACCTTAATGTATAAATACACTCTTGTGCCTATTTGAAAGGTATTTCATTTAATACCTTATACACCTCAATAACACTATGTAATTTCAACCTCAAGGTATTTGTTGATTGTAATCCACATTTTGAAGTTTTGAGCTAGTTAGATTTTTCATCATGTGCATGCTCAGTGAAGTTAGGTGGGTTGTATATCAACCTCCTCTTTCTTGGGTTCCCCTTCTTCACTTTTATGCTAAGTCTCAGCCCCTTCTGATGATGACATGTGTCATCATGATGATCCTTAGGAAATAAGGAAGTTCTTATTTAAAGTAAAGGTGTGCCATTGGCCAGGGGAAGTGGGCCCCATTTCTAACAAGAATTCTAGAGGTAGTTCAAAGAGAGAAAAACATCACCACAATACTTCTTCTAAGCATCATGGGAATCTTGAAGGTTGCTTCATAGATCATAATTTCATCCCACATTTCTAAATATCTCCATAGGAAATTATTCATTGAGAGTAAGATTTTTAGGCATCAATAGTATCCACTAGGAGATTCTTTTATGGGTAACTTGAAGGTATCTTCTAGGAGATACCTTGAAGATATTACAAACCTCAATAACACTATGCAAGTTCAATCTTGAGGTATCCAATAGGATATTCCTTTGAGGGCCTTGTAATACCTTCATGGGTAACTTGAAGGTATCTTCTAAGATAAACCTTGAAGATATTAAAAGGACCATGAAGGTAAAATAAAAATTTAGAGGTGCAACAAGGTAATTATTCAGATCTAAAACTATTAACGTAATAGGTAAAATTGTTAAAATGAATTAAAGTGGAAAGAGCATGTAGATATGAGGACCTAAAATTCATGCTCTCCCTAGCATTAGAAGGTCATTAAATTTATCAATTTATTAACCAATAGTGATTTCAAGGTGAAGGAAAGTTCTATTGGGAGATACATTCAACATCCCTTTGAATGCATAATATCACCCTTCAAGGTGTCCACTAGGATATTACTTCAAGGGACTTAAAATACACTTGTAATAACATCATGGTTAACTTGAAGGTATCTCCTATGAGATGTCTGGTAAGAAAAAATCACTCTTGTGCATGATTAAAAGGTATCTCCTAGGAGATACCTTGAAGGTACCTGTTGATGGGCATTTTGACACATTAAAAAAATTCTTCCCCCTCATATTTCTCCTTTGAAACAAATGTTTATGGATTCCTTTTCCCATTAGATTATATTGGCTGGTGCACATAATTTGTTTTTGGTTTGGTCATACCTTATTACTTTAAGTGCGAGTTAATGTATATATTAGGAATATTTAATATGTATTTTGTATTGTATTTAGAATTAACATTTGTTGATATATAATGAAGCACTACTTAATCATAAAAATAATTTATGAATTGATACAATATGGAACTTTAATTTTACAAAATATAACTATTTAAATCATTTAAATTGCTTTATAGAATGTCTTTGAGCAAAAAATAATTCCCACACTTAAAAGACAAAAGAAGGCCTCACTCCAAAAGAATTTGGATAAAAGGTAGAATAAGGCCTCCTTATAAGAGAATTTGGATATAATACCATTTAAACTACCAAAAATAAAATTAAATCCACATCAACATCTTCCATTTTATGGTGGTGATAAAATTCTTCTTATTAATTGGTATTTTGAATTGTTTAGTCTACCAAACATGCATGCAGATATATTCTTATTTAGCACTACATTGGGAAAATAATCTTCTCCAATTGGAATAATCATTTCCTTTGATAAGGATGAATTGGAAGATTCCATTCAATTCTAACTAGTATTATGGAATAGAGAAGAGGGAATTCTCCATCGAGATACAACTAATTTCAATAAATTTACACATAGTAAAATGAAATTGACAAAAAATAATTTTTCTCCTTAATGTGAAACATTTGGGTTTCATTTGAATAACTATGAAAAACTATAGTCATATAAAATGTCAAAACTGGTAGCTTGAGTTTGGCTTGTGACACCCAACCCATAGGTCCCTCTTGACCCATCTAGGCACCTTTTTTTTAATTCTTAGTCATTCATAGACTTATGAGACCTAATTTTAGCTCAGCCAAACCCCATTTCCTAGGCTTATTCCATCCCCCCAGTTCCCAAACCTATAGGATAGGAGCACTAGGGTTGGACTATAGAATTATACCTTAGGGTATCCCATTTATAGTGCTCCTATCCAATCACCTTTCGATCCCAAATGACTATTTTCTTCTGATTCCTCTTTTTCGTTATGTTGGCCTAGCACAAATTCATATAACCCATGAAAAATAAATATCTATAAAATCCCATTAAAATTTCATTTATAATGGGTTGGAATATATAAAATTTCAAGAAAGAATACAATTAATACCATTAAGGAAAATTTCCCTATTCTCTATATACATCCATCTAATACAGTTACAATCACACTCAAACCCTCACACTAGTCCCTAGCCACCTCAAGCACACCCACTTTAGAATTTTCACATCCACATATTAATATTTAAAAAATCACACCAAGTGGGAGAATGACATATGTATTGATCCCTCTTTTGAGTATTCATATGTAGACAGTGTGCCCACATAAGGGGTGTGGATACATATTCAGTGCATCTTACACACACTAATCCTCCCTCTCTTTATCAAGTTTTATTAAAGAATAATGAAGGTCTAGAGTTTGATATTTAATCAACTGTAAAAGGATATTCATCAACATTCAAGATCTAAATTTCATAGGTAGTCTCACATAAGGACAATGGACAAAACCTAGAAAACTCAAATCTCTGTGACTAGTTTGGATAACAATAGTAGGACCTAAACTATAGTATCAGACCCTAAAGTGTCTTGTTTTTGGAATTCCTATCCTTTCACCAAATGAAAGCTATATCTTGATTCATGACCATATCCTAGTCCTGCATAGCCAGTATCAGTCTCTGTCTTAGCTGTATCAACCTAGTTTTAAGATAAGTTACATTTTTCCTCTTTCCTTACTATTTTTAGAAATATATAAAGGTTAAATAAATTATAAAAATCAATGGTTAATTATTTCATATTATTTAATGATTTATTCAAATTATAACTTTAACTAAATTAGGAATAATACTCCAATATTTCTAAAACTGTTAAAACATTTGCTAAACCCAACTTACTTCGTTTGTGTATAAAAACCCTGGAAACCCTAGGGAAAATTCCTTCATGATTTTACCTATGAATTTTTTATTTTTCATACATATTTTAAATCAAAAATTTTCATTTTATTTTTAAATTTTCCTTAGTAATTTTTAAAATAATTTATTCTAAACCTTAGTCAAAATTACTAGGTCCTTTTACGCACTTAAAAAAAACTTAGAGACCCTAGAAATATATTTATTGCTAATTTTAGAAATTTTTTTTAAATTTTTTACTTGCATATTTAAATCAAAAATTAAAATTCATTTTTAAAATTTCATATTAATTTTTTTTAAAGTCAAAATTTTCAAAACCCTAGTTACATATACTAGATCCCTTTAAATCAAGAATTTTCCAATATTTTTTTGAATTTTAATTTGCACATTTAAATCAAAAATTCAAATTAACTTTTGAAATTCAATAGTAATTTTAAAATAAGTCATTTTATTCAAAAACCTAGTTGTATATATTAGGTCCCTTTAAATCAAGAGTTTTCCAATATTTTTCTAAATTTTCACTTGCATATTTAAATCAAAAAATTCAAATTAATTTTTAAAATTCAATAGTAATTTTAAATAAATCATTTTATTGAAAACCCTAGTTGTATATAATAAGTCCCATGCTTTTGAGTTATTACCCTACATATTTTTGAGCATTCATATCCTTTAACACATATTCCAGATCATTATTTAGATTATATTCATTTAATCTGCTCTTTCATTTTTAAGTTATTTTCCTTATGCCATCTAATCTTCTTGCATCTCTTACTTAGAGATGAAGTGAAAGATTTATTGATAACCCTCCTAAATTCACCCAAATTACTTCAACCTGACCATATACCATGGATAACCAGCCATCTCAGCTTTTCACTATAGACCCTACACATCTATATTACACCAATTTTAATGAGGATAATTTTGACAATGAGCAGTATGAGAATAACAATGATGATACAAACATTGATGTTCATGATCCACCACATTGGGTTCTTGATCCACTTCCACCTATTGTTGATAATGATGTTGTCATCAACAAATACTTGATTCTACAAAGTTTTAGAGAAAGATTCTGAGAACAGCCTCGAGATCATACTCTTATCTTAAAATCTATCATGGAAATTAAAAAGGCTAAGCAAATTGAGTCTTCCATTCCTTCAGAGTAACTAGTTACAAATGACACTACAGGGGCAACTATGTCTCAACAACCCCCTATAGCAGCCTAACCTTCCTATAAGGCACCACTAGTTATCGATAGTACATCTTTGTCTCCTGATGTGGTAACCCTTATGCAAGAGATAAAATATCTTCAATCCAAGGTGTTATATCTTAAGCAAGGTACTTCTAGACCAACATAAGCCTTAGATTCTTTTGTTCTATTGCATACACCATTGTCACATCATATTCCTTTGACACCTTTACCACAAGGTTTTGTTCAACCCAAGCTCACTCTATATGATGGAAAGGGTGGTCTAAAGAATCACTTGAGAGATTTTCATGTAGCATGCTTGGACTATGTGCCAAATGACTAACCACTAACCAATATATTTTCATAGAGTCTAAAGGATTATGCTTTATAATTACTCTATAGTCTATTGAATTAGTTAATCAATGCATTCAATCTTTTAGCTAATATGTTTCTAGTTAATTTTACCATTAACATTGGTGATAAGGTTTCTTATGCCCAAGTTGTATAATAGAAACAAAGGTCAAATTAGCATCTCACATATTATGTTCTTTGATATAAGACTATCTTGGCTAAAATGACTATCCCTATGGCTGATCAAGAGTTACAAGATCTCTTCAAATAGAGTCTTTTACCAACTTTGAATGAATCAATAATGTTCAAAATATTCTCTTCCTTCACTGAGTTATGTCATACACTAAAGGAAAGGAAAGTTAAACTCATTTCAATTGGTAAACTCAAGTACACAAGCATACCAAGAAAAAACAAATAAGAGTAACAAAAAAGTCCCATACAAAGTAAAGGTCAATGATAGTAAAAGTTAAAATCAACATACAATTATTATGGCTTCAGATCACCCTCAGTGAGTGGTTTTATCATCACCTCCTCGATGAACGTTTTCCAATTTACCAGTATCTCTAGCTAGAGTCTTATAGTAGTTATTAGAATGTAATATCATATATATCCCTCTTATTTGGGAAGTTGATATAATAAAGCCTCTTCCATGAGGATATGATCATAATGAATTTTTTGATTTTCAAAATACACCAGGCCACATAACAAATAGATGCATTAGTTTGAAACACAAGATACAAGACCTGATAGATGATAATGTTATTGATCTTAGCACTCTAGTTGAGCCTCCTCAGGCTAAGCAAACACAAGACAAGGCTAAAAATTTTCTCATATCCTTTTCCATAACATTATAAATAGGAAACATGGGACACATTAGGTGTTCATAATGATTATCGTGCACATCCTCCACTAGCGATATATGGATCACCTTTAATTAAATCACATCCTTTGAGCAACATGATTAGTGTGTATAATTCTATAGTTCCAGATAGATATTTGATATCCTTCTCAAAACAAGAGATTTTCAAGGATGATTCAAATTATCATGCACTCTTTATTAGATCTTACATTCATAATCATCTTATTCATAGTGTTCTCATAGACAATGGATCTAGTGTGAACATATACACTATGACATTATTATAGCATTTGGAATATTTAGAGTAGGATATTACCATGATGGACATAATTATCAGTGGATTTAGTGGGCACATATAGAGTTCATTGGGTGAGATTGTACTTCCTCTATAGGTTGGTCCAACACATGTGGCTACACCATTTATTATTATCTTAATGCAGGAGTTTTTGATATGTTACTTGGTCGACCATAGATTCATAATATCCAAGAAATACCTTATACAATTCATAGATGCATGAAATTCATTCATGATAATCATATTATTATAGTTGGTGGAGTTCCATATGCATTACCACTCCCCACTTCAGAGCCATATTCTACTTTGTAGTCACCAATTTTAGCTTCTCCACCAATTATAGTTATTCCTTTAATTTAGATTCAGACTCAATTGAGGAATTCCTCTCCAATAAAGAGAGTTTATACGTTTCCATAGAGGCCTCTTTTAGAGCAGAAATAGTTTCAAGACTCTAGATAGTTTCTAATTACAATGTTCACACCCAATGTTGTATCATTGAGGTCTCATGCCTCTACACACAGAGCACATGTTTAGAGAGCTTATCCTAATACTATATGGGTCCCTAAGAGCCCTAAAGTTGTATCCACTTCTTAGAGTTACAGGGGGACCCCATAGTTGGTTTCAACTAAAAAGATTTTAGATCATTTATAGCATATACATCATTCAAATCCATAGTCTCAACACTTTCATTATGCTTCATGATCATGCATGATCCCTCTCATCAATACAAGACACCATGATAGGGAGTCTCTTGTGAGACTCATCAGTTAGTATCATTTCTCCTTAGTTGATTTTACATAGATTATTTTCAAATTACTTATACATAGTCTCCTTATAATTGATTATACATATCTTATATCAAAATAAAAAAACATTAAAATATGTCAAGAATCTAAAAAAATTCAAAAAATTCAAAAAAATAAAAAAACCATTTTAATTGTATACATTATCCATACTTTACATTTCTACTATCATGCTAGACTTATATTTGTTGTTCTATGTTATTTTTTATCAATTTATCTATATTAACATGTTTTGCTTGATCTTCTTCGAGTGTGTACATTGACTTCCAGATCCTTGATTGTTTTACTCTACCCATTTGGGGGGAATCCTACTTCATATATTCAAGACACATATCCATATATATACCCAATAGGGGCATCTCATACATGACTACACCATATATGTTATGTCATTCTTATACCTCACACTCTAGTTATCATGATGAGGTACATTACTTACTAACTTACACATATTACTCTATCAATGCTCACTCGTATATAACACTTGCGTATTTATTAGCATATACCTAGTTTTGTACTACATGTCTTGCATACTTTCACTTCTTGCTTTGATTAGTTAGATGTGAT
Source organism: Torreya grandis (assembly GCA_037957365.1). Lineage (NCBI taxonomy): Eukaryota > Viridiplantae > Streptophyta > Pinopsida > Cupressales > Taxaceae > Torreya > Torreya grandis. Next base: position 3,158,393 of record JARHVA010000515.1, read on the forward strand.
TGTATTTCTAGCATTTACATGCCTTGTTTTCTTAATTTGCATAGCTAGATGTGATTGCATTTCTCAATTCCTATATTTATATTGTATGTGCCTTAGGAAATTTGCCAATGTCCTTTGCTTAAATTTTTGTGTGTGCCTTAAGTAATTTGCCAATGCCCTTTACTTGTAATCCTATATATGATTATGACCTTCATGCCAACCTTGCATATTTTAATTATATGTGTATGTGTCATTTAAACATGTCTTGTACGTATGATTTCTATTTTGAGTGACATGTGCCCATGTCATTTATTTTCTTGGCCACTTGGCCAATATTTTATGCTTCTTGATTCTCACCTTGTGTGTTTGTTGCTTGTTTGATTCTCACTATTTACAATGCCATGATCCACATCATGATTTTTTTTGTTATCTTGGATGTCATGATGGACATCATGCCTTATCCCTCCTTGAAAACTACCAACTAACAACTAAAATTTCTAGTTTCAATTCATCGCATTGCACATGTTATTACATTGTTATATCTATATAGGCATACCCCTATTGATCTAACAATATTCAATACAAACTATGCTATATCTTGAGACATATTTTTTATTATCATTGCTATATCATGCATTTTATAGTATACCATAATTACAGGGATCTTTCTTCTAAGGAAAATCATGTAGGTTCTTCATTCCTACCCTTAAAAGAGGGAGAAATAAACAATGGTTTATCATAGATATCAGAGCTCCTGCCATTCAAAAAATCATTTTTTAAAACACTCAAAATAATAATCAGAGGCTAAACTAGGCAAAATAGACCAAAAAAATAGTGATGATTATAGAATAGTCATCAAATTCATCAAAGGACAATATCAATAGACATGGAAAGCAACACCAGATAGTATGGTGTCTTATTTTTGGCACTCTTATCTAGATAGAAAAAACCTATATTTTTTAGAATAGGTAAAAAGGTTAGCTTAGCTATAGTTTTATAACATATAGATTAGTTCAGATTTAGTAGTTTTAGTATAGTTTTTCTTCAAAAATATAGATATAGGGGCATCATGCATAGCATGATGACTCTCACTTCTAGTTTTAGATTAGACAGTTGGTATAACTTTTAGATCAGAATCTATGTTATAGACACCAATGATTGGGGGTAATCTGCATGGCACATTTAACTTATTTTCATTCCAAGGTCAGTAGATTACCTAGGCATTCTCAATAGTTGCATGCCTTATTCCATATACAGGTGGTTGGTATCATTTCAAAGTGACTTTCATATAGGCCTAACCTATGCATTTTCGAGTGGCTTCCACATAAGCCTATTACCTAGTTTTAGAGTGGCTTTCATACAATCCTAATCTCAACCTTTTCGAGTAGCCAAGAGTGTCTTAGTTTCCAACACACATTTGACTATCCATGCCACATTTTCAGATTATAGATAATTCATGGGATTTAGGATCCATCTCATCCAATGCACATTCGTACTGATATCAATTTATAGCTTCGCTTCATGAGGCAACGATGGAGCCAAAGGACTATTTAGCCTTTTTATTCTTGATCCACCTACTCAAAGGGATTGGACACATAGTCCAAACATCAACCAACACATACATGATCACATATTTTTAGTGGATAAATATGGAGCCAAACGGCCAATGTTTGCTTTCTTGAACCACTCTCAAGGAATTGAGCACTCAGCTCTATTTATGATATTAATTTTGGTACAACACACATTCAACATCACTCAAATAACATAATAGTTTTTGTATTGCTTTGCATACCTATTGAAGTGTATTAATTTAATTTCTCTTCCTCTCTCTCTTACCCAACTTTATATGTTGTTATTTTAGATATAATGTATCTAGTAAGAAATGATCTACTCTTTGTTTTCTATTACAAATTTACATTTCACAACGTGCTCTCCCTATGCACACCCAACATCATGCAAATTCATGGTCTTCACCATTGTAGGTAAGTTTAGGTACACTTTATAATTTTTATTTATCCTAGTATTTCACTTTGTTGCATCACTAGAATAAAAGGGGGAAAATGTAGTCATATAAAATGTCAAAATTGGTATCCTGAGTGTGGTTTGTGACACCCAACCCATAGGTCCCTCTTGCATGCTCTCTTGACCCTTCTATGCACCTTTTTGTTGATTTCCAATTATCCATAGACTTTTTAGACCTAATTCTAGTTCATCTAGACCCTATTTCCTAGGTGTATTCCATCACCCTAGGTCCTGAACCTATAGGATAAGAGTGTTGGGGTTGGACTATAGTGTTGGACCCTAGGGTGTCCTATTTTTAGTGCTCTTATCTAATCATTTTTTGAGCCCATATGAACCTTTTATCCTATCTTCTTCATTATGTCAACCTAGCATGAATGCATCTAACCCATGACTAACAAATCTCTATAAAATCCTATTCAAAGTTCATTTATAAGGGTTTAGGAAATATCAAAGAGAAATCAAGAATAAAATCAATACCATTAATATAATTTTTTCTATTCTCTACATATATCCATCCAATATAATTACAAGCACACTCAAACCCTCACACCAGTCCTTAGCCACCTCAAACACACCTATTTTTGCATTTTTACATCCACATATCACTATTGCACAAAGCACATCAAGTGGGAAAACTAAATATGGATTGATCCCTCTTCAAAGTATTGGTATGTATGCAACATTCCCACATAAGGGATGTGGATACATATTCATTGCATCTTACACACACTAACCCCCCTCTTTCTAAGTTTTATTCAAGCACAATGAACATCTAGAGTTCAAGATTAAATCATATTTACAAGGAACTCCATCAACATTCAAGATTTAAAATTTCATAGGTAGTCTCACACAAAGATTGTAGACAAAACCAAAAAAAATTAGATCTCTATGAATAATTTGGACAAAAATGATAGGACTTGGACTATAGCACTAGACCCCAAAATGTCATGTTTTTTATGATCCTATCCTTTCACCAAGTGAAATATAGATACTATTTCATGACATTGTCCCAGTCCTGCATAGTCGGTATCAGTCTCTATCTCTACCATATCATCCTAGTTTTAAGATAAGTTAAATTTATCCTCTTTCCTTATTATTTTTATAAATATATGAAGGTCAAATAAATTATACAAATCAATGGTTAATTATTACAATATTATTTACTAATTTAGTCAACTCAGACCTTTAACTAAATTAGGAATAAGACTCCAATATTACCAAAACTATTAAAATATGACCTTCAAATGTCTATGTTGATAGACAAAGATAATTTAGTCATTAGAATACAAAATATGTTGAAATAAAAACATGAACAAGAGGAAAAAAATTATTCTACTTGCCATCATGAAAAAATGTATTTAAGATACCCTATAGTCATGATAGAAAAACACTGAAGAAAATAAGACAAACAAGGGCAACATATTTGAATACAAATTTGAAAGAGGCCATATAAGTACTCACACCAATGGAAAAAAATAAGATCGATCAAAAGGTTGGAACATTTTTGTTGACACAAACTTCTAATTAGATACATAGTGAATTCTCTATATGGTATATTTCTTCTATAAATTATGCCTTGAACATTCCTATAGAGCTCTATCAATTGGGTGACGCTAATGTAAAAATAAGAAATATGAATGAAAGAGGGGTGAATGATATAATTCATTCATTTTTAAAACATAATGAGATTATCATTAAGGATTCTTTGTTAATTCCTTTTGATCCAAGTAACCCTCAATGTATTATTGAATTAAATGAAGTCCTAGAAGCTATGATGGAGAAAAAACCATAAGGTTCAAAATTACAGATGGCCAATACACAATTACATCAAAATAGAGAATTCTTTTGAAGGAGGAATACAATTCATTATCATTGAGAAATAAATGTTATGTTTGAATGGTAAGATTTATGAAAACTTGTACTCCGTTCCATAGTATAAAAACAATTAGTAACCAATATAATGAAGCCAACAAAATAATTTATAAGGATTCATTTTTAGAAAGAGTTTGATTTACACGTGAGTTTATCCAACTAAAAGGTTGGAATAATCTTGAAATAGGAAAAAAAATGGAAGAAATACATGAACAAGATAGATACTTGTTCACATAAATGAACTGTTCATCACAGCAACTGCAGGAGAGAAAATGCCTTCTTTTCATGGAAAATTTTGTTTGGGATTATTTTGGTAAGGTGTTTGATTTGTTTGAAAGTGGTAATCTACTTGGTTTAGATAAACAAGATTTAAATCTTATTAGTACAATAGTACTTATAAATATTCAAGGGCTTTTAGACAAACAAAAATAGAACTAGCAAGTTTATTGTAAAAATGGTCTATTTCCTTCTTGAAAACCCTTAGGTACAAAAACATGGATAATTGGTGCAAAAAGATGAAGCTATAAAGTAACATATTATAAAAAAATGTAGATTATTTCAGCAACCATAATTTGACACTACCACCAAACAAAAAAATCACACCTAAAGAGGTAATGGAGCATTATACAAATTCTTTGAAAATGTTTGATGATTTGTGTGTCCTAACTGAAGGTATTTCAAAAAATAAGAAAGGCTGGGAAGCATTATCTCAAGATTCATTAAGCATATTGAAAAATTATCTACATAATGAATGAGGTCATCTTCCTAGAATAGATACAGAAAGATTCAACTACCATTATGGTCCCCCATGTCTTTGGCCATCCATTTTAGAAGATTTTAGTGAAATGTTCATTCTTGGTCTAAACATCAATTTCATAATTATTGATATTTTAAATCTCATTGAAGTTTTTAAGACAAAATATCTTCACCTATATCTTCAATCATTGATTGATAAATTTATTATTGCGGCCTTCAATGTATTCATTATCCATAAATTAGAACATTTTTCTAGCATTCAGACCTCTCTTAAGAATCTGTGTGTTGGTGATTTCTATTCCATGTAAGATATGGGTGTCATACTATGGGGTCTATATACTAATGGATTCAATTTGACACATATTATAGGTACCAATTTTTGTCAGGATCTCACTCATTTTTAGCTACAAGGTTTTAACCTCCATTCACAATAAAGTAGATTAGAAGAAGGTTTTAACATCTACAAAGATGTACCAACATTTCAAATGATTAGTTCACACAAAATAGGAAGGCCATTCAAAAATGAACTAGATAACATATTTTTGGAGAAACTTATCTTTAATTTGAATTATTTGGATACATGTGACATGCTAAGGGTATATACAAAATTTGGATTGGTGCATACTTGTACAAAATTATAAAGAAATTTATCTTACAGTATATAAATTGAAGAAAAAATAATTTTTAATGTTAAATTTTAAAATTATTTAACAAATTAGATCAACCAATACAATAACAACCGCTTCGATCAGTATGAGGTGCATAACTTTTTTAATTTATTTTATAATCATGCTTTATTTTTTGAATATAACATTTAACAATATTTTAGTGTGCATGCTTTATTTTTCAAACCTAACAGCTTAGCAATACTTTTTGCATGCAAGTGAAGAAATAATAATAATGGAAGATCATATCAATGGACATGACATATTGCAATTTAAAGAAGGTAAGATAAGATCATGCATATTTTTTCAATAATATATATATATATATATATATATATATATATATATATATATATATATATATATATATGTATGTATGTATGTATGTATGTATGTATGTATGTATGTGTGTGTGTGTGTGTATATATATATACACACACACACACACACACACACACACATACATACATACATATATTATGAATCATTGATATATATATATATATGTGTGTGTATATATGTATATATGTATATATATATGTATATATGTATATATATATATATATATATGTATATATATATATATATATATATATATATATATATATACATACATACATACATACATACATACATACATACATCAATGATTCATAATATATGTATGTGTATATATATATATATATATATATATATATATATATATATATATATATATATATATATATATATATCAATGATTCATAATATTGATAAATATTTATTCATCTGTTTATGTCTCAATTAAAATAGTTCACAATGTAGCTCTAGAATTTTGTGTTTCCAACATAACAACCCATGACATAGCTATGCAGGTTGGTGCCTCCATGAAAACAACACAAGGCAAATCTCTACAACAAGACACTTTTTTAAAATAAAAATATCAAATCAATTGATGAAGATAATTTTTATTTATTCCATTATATAATATCTTACAAGGAATAAAGAACCAAAGTTTCAATGAAAGAGTGCACCCATAAAAACTACAAAAAGACAAGAAAAAGGTGAAACCCCCTTTCAATAAATCTGTAATTATACAATTTCATACAAGTTTAGAATATATTAATTATCTTTATTTATTTAAACATATTACAATTAATTTTTTCTTCATGGACAAGATATTGTAGAAGACAATAAAATATAGATTTACATCAACTTGGGATTTGGAAGTGGGGGTTCATTTTATTATTGTGTAGACTTGAATGTGGTTGTATTTACCCATTAAAAAATTGTTTATCTATTTAATTTACCCATTATAGTGTTGTTTACATGTTTAATTTATCCATTTTAAAATAACACAATATGTGTTATACTATGTCTTCAATCCAATAAATGTTGATGCAGAGTATCCATGTGTTTTTTTATCAATAAAAAAATAGTAAAGTATATTGTGCTATAAATAATTATATTTTTATTGATTTAAATAGTTTTTAATTTGATGTGTCTTATTGTAAGTATATGATGTGGGTTAGGCTATTAAGGTGTATATTGATTTGAATTTAGTAGTAGTGAACTATGGCTTAGAAGATTAAATACTAATTTTTTTACTGTGATGGGCTATAAAAACATAAATATGTATTGGTATGTATAATAACAATTGATACTTTCATTACCATAATAATATAGATGTTGGTTGATCAATGTTAAATTCTTATCAACATCTATGAGAAAGTCATGGTCAAATTATAAGGATTCAATATGAACATTTATATGCATATGTATGTTATAAAATTGGCAATAAAAATGGTACATCCATGTATAATGAGTATAGTTACAATGTGCATGAGCATGTATTTATTTATTTATATAACATAGGTACTTGCTTGTCTCTCTGAATTCCTGCTCTGTCACTATCTACTCATCCGTGAAGGGAGGACCATTTAATGATGGGATTAGTGTGGGAATCAATGGTATCTGGTTGGTGTGGAAAACCACTTGGATGATGCTCTCCCTCCCCATATCATTACTACTTATCGAGATGACACTTTATATTTTCACATATACTTGAGTTTGTGAACTATTCTTCGGGGAGCCATGTATCTTAATTATGTACATTGTATTATATTGTATTTATTTTTGAAAACATTATCATGAAGAGTTGTAATTAACTATTTATTGAGGATTAACAGTGGTGGCTATGTATTGAACCAATAGTTGTTGGTTATTTGTAATTACTTTCTATATTTGTATCATGATGTGTTTTCTTATGTTAATAGTGATCCAAGGTGTATGACCTGATATACTTATTTTACAATTATCTCTCTTAGATTATGTTTTGTGATCATTATTTAGATTATTGTGGTGTAATTTATTTATAGTATATGTGTGTTAATTAAGAAAAAAATTATGTATTTTCTAGTGAACCCAATAGAGTTGTTACATCATTAGAATATTCAATGTTATTGAAACTAGTATTTCATGCGGATTTTTTTTTTTTTTTTTTTTTTTTGCATGAATAAGGGTTTAATTACAAAGTAATGACAAATTATTATTTTCTATAGTGGTTTATTTTATTTACATGCCTCAAAAATTCCAAGATAGTTATATTATTCACTCAGTTTACCATAGACTCTCAAAGTTCACTTTGTTTTCCTTAAGCTTTATATATTACTATCATTGAATTACAAGAAGGAGAAGGATATATATTTATAAGTACACATATGTAGCAAATTTGGTATAAAAATATAGTTAAAATATGAATCAACATCACAAGAAAAAAATAAATATTGAAACCCTATGTAAATATCCCTCTCTAATTTGAAATTAATTAATTATTCATCATCATCATCATCATCATCATCATCATCATATATATATATATATATATATATATATATATATATATATATATATATATATATATATAATTAATTGATTGATTGAATAGATTTTAAATTAATTTTTATATCTATATTTTGATAAATTTATGCTCTCTTAAACCCCATCTAAAATTAAAAAGTGCTTAATTTTGTAATAAATTTGAATTTAATATATATATATATATATAATTAATTGATTGATTGAATTGATTTTAAATTAATTTTTATATCTATATTTTGATAAATTTATGCTCTCTTAAACCCCATCTAAAATTAAAAAGTGCTTAATTTTGTAATAAATTTGAATTTAATAGAATTAAATACTTAAACATATTCTTTTAGATTTTTAAAGAACCTTGATTTATTGTGCTTTCCTAAGACCAAGTTTTATTTTAGGTTTTGTGAATTTTTAATTTATCTAATTTTTTATGATTTTTTTGGGTATAATTTATTTCTTACATGATTTTTGATTTGATAACCATATCATACTTGTACATAATTTGCTTGATCCATTTTTTTCATTTAATAAAGTTTTTCCTAGTTTTGTATTTTTTGATATATTTATTCATCTACTCATCCATTTTGTTCATCCATTACTTTTATTTATTTATCAATTTATCTTTATTTATTTATTCATGCTCTGGGACTTTTATCTATTTATAATTTTTTTTTTCTTTTATTTTTTAAATATATTATTATTTATTTTAATTTATTTCATGCTTATTTAATAAGTTTCCTTATAATTATTTTATTGTTTCATTGATTAAATGATTTATTTATTTATTTATTTATATGTATTTTAATTATATGTAATTTCTTTTTGCAATAAAACCTAAAATTAAATCCTTCTCTCTTATCATATGAATCCTTCATTCTTAAAATGAATTTTTAAGATATTAACATTTCTTCTAAAAATCTCTTATATAAAAATCTCACACAAGTTACACTAGGAAAAATATGAATTTGGATTTTTATGTGAAAAATAAATTTTTTATCCTCAACCATGAGTTATTTATAAAACATTAAAAACACATAATAGAACTATAGATGATAATTTTGATTTAAATTTAGGTTACTATGTCTTTGTCAATGCTTCTTCTTTGAATGCTAATGGCGATAATAATTTGAAATTTAATACCTATCAATATGATTATTAGAATAAAATATAAATATTTTGATGAAAAAATATTACTCAAGAGAATAAAATAATTTTGATAATATGGAAAATCTTAGAAAATGTTTTTGACCTTAAAATTACATTTAAGCCAATTGTAAAAACTTTATCAAGGATTGATACAAGAGTGAGATGTTCTAAAGAGTATTGATGACTTGAAGACTTACACAAGCACAATATTTATATATCATGTATTAATGGGGAAGTATCTGTCACATGATGCATGATGTGAGTTGTGCAGGTTAAAAAAATCACACATCAAATGAAATATGCACACTGTAAAAAGGAGACATAATGAAGGATATGTTAACAAGTGGAATGGATATAGATTTGAATTATGTGGATGGTATGGGACCTATTTAGGTTGGAAAATAATATTCTATGGGAAAAAATAATACATCATTTCATGAAGATGTGGAATGGATCTGAAATGTAATATTCCTAAGATACGTAGACTTTTGGCATGCTAATTTAAAAAATATGAGTTGGTAAGGAACCAAGTAAATTTATAAATAGGGACCTTGGCCTCTCAATTTGGGCATCAATTAATGTGTTTTCAGGTTGAGTGTTTCAAGTTTTTGAATAGGAATTGCTGGTGAAGATGCATTGGAATTGCTTGTGAAGATGCATTGATCTAGGTTTGTTTGTGTAGGATTTGATGTGTTTATGTAAGCATTAATTTCAATGAGTGTATTCTCTATGGATGTATGTTTTGTATTAATTATATGATGATATGAATATATGAATAAAATGATGAATTCTATACAAGTTTTTAATGTTTTTGTCTTAATATGTGTTTATACAAATGGTGTTTATGATTCTTTATGATTGATTCTTGCACAAGATGCCTCAATTTTACCTTATGCACATTGATTGATTTCTTAGATATTTAGGCCCAAGTAATATGTTATTGTAGTATAATTTGAGTATCTATTTTTTTTTTAAATTTATCGTAGAATGTGTGAGGCTTAGATTAGTAATGGAATAATCACAAAATTTTGGTTTCATTATTAGGATCTTGTTTGAAAAGAGCATGAAGATCAACATTATCGATAATATAACATATATATAGAGTGTGTGCAATCATTTTTTGAATCAAATTTTTTATATTGTGCAAATAAATTTTTTTGGGAAAAAAGGATTTTAATTTAATGAATTAGCTGGACAATATTATTTTGAGTGTTCTTTATGAAATTTTCTTATGTGAGTTAACAAAGCACATCCATGCATGGTTAGCTACATTTATGGTCTGAACAAGTCAAAAAAAATTAATCAAGCTTGCTTAGACTAAGGATTTTGTCAAGTAATTGAAATATTTATACGAGGATTGGACAAGAGCTACAATATTTGATGGAGAGGTACTTTTAATATCTATTTTTTTAATAATTCTTAGTTTTGAGTTACATGTGTCTAAATGAAATAAAAAATTAGTTTTTATAGAGCCTAAAGGCTCATTTATTGCACAAATATTTGTGTGGATAAATATACTCATGGTTGATTAGGGAATAGCCAATATGAGGATGCATGGATTGATTTTCTTATGCTTGGATAGAAACATGGAGATATTTATAGCTAGTTCAATGTAAGTTTTGTGATGATAACTTCCATAAATACGAAGTCCACTAATGAAATGGAAGAGAGGATGCATAAATATAATGAAATTATAGATAATTTAATAATTTTTTAGGATCCCCAAAGGAATGGAAATCTTAGTTAAGGATATGTTATTAGAATTCATAAGCAACATATAGGGTGGGTTCATATAAAGGTGTGATATGTTCTTTTGTGTATGGTGGAATGTGCATGAAAGGTTCCCATTTAAAGAATATACATGGGAATATGTTGATTAGATATTTCAAGATTATGAGATTGTGGGATACACATAAGGTGAAAGAGGCTCCAACTTTGATTCACTAGATGTCAGACCCCAAACACATATATATTTAGATGAATAAATCAATCTAAATGTTTTCTAGGTGAAGAGAAATAAACTAATGAGGAATATAGATTTTTTTATTAGAACACATAATGTTTCAAAGTTTGAAATAAGAAATCAATATACATGTATAGGGAGAACATAAAAAATAAATAGTGGAGATGACATGTGTTGAACCAATAGGATGGTTGTGTGTGTAAGGTTTTTGGTTGGAGTGATTAGTCTATTAATTAACCCCATAGTTACAAGTGATATAGGTGTCGTGCAAGGAAATGTAATTATGAATAAAATTATATGAGGAGGGGTTCTTAAAAGATCATAAGGATATATTACATCTATAAGAAATATTCAATAATAATAATAATAGTAATAGATAGTAACTCATCTGATAATTATCTATAAAATGTTAATGAAGTTACCAGAGTAGAGGGTGATTACATATTCTCCAAACCACATCTGTCAATATGAGATTAGGTGGCACATGAATGGAGTTAACATGTATGAGAAAAGGGAAGTTCCATTTTTTATAATACTATTATACCATGCATGTATTTGGTACTAAAAGTATGACCCAAATCAAATGGTCATTAACTTTGACAATTTAAAGAATCCCTTTGTGAAAAAAAATCATATTCATAAGATCAAACAAAAAACACATTGGAATTGAAAGAGACATAAAAATATGTAAGTGAGAGTGTGCATTCATATGTTGTGTGTTTTAATACATTTTTATCAAATATGTATTACAAGATCTATCTATTCCAGCATACATAATGATTTTTTGTTATATTAATTCTAACATTTATGAAACAACTTACATTGAAAACTTTCACTAATGTGCATGAAGCATTAGATGTTATGATTAGAATCAAGGTTGTTGAAAACTTCAATACAAGGATGAACTCATTTATTAAAAATGTATATTTTGAACATGGGGACACAATTTTGAATGTTTTCTACAAGTTCTTTTATGGTAATATGAATAAAGTAGCATGTAATACCACTTTTGAAGTTAAAGAACACACTAAGGAGATTTGTTTCAATATATATATATATATATATATATATATATATATATATATATATATAAGTAGTGATATTGTAATATTAAGTCTTCAATTTAAATCGTAAGATGTGAAAATATCAATTGTTGTAACATGAGACTTAGATTAATTTCACATGGTAAACAAAGATTTGTGACTCAAGCATGCATGAAATAAATAATTGCATATTGATAAACAAGATTAAATAAGTAAAGGAGATAGGGTTATATAAAAATACCATCACGCTACAACCATAATATCAAGGTCATTATCAACATTAGGTAAGTTATTACAATCTGAAATATGGGTAATTTAGTTAATACTAAACTAAAGTTTTTAGTCAAAACTAAGATAGTGATAAAAACAAAACCAAATAGGATATTATAATCAATAATATGGATTAACCTCAGGGCATAAAGGAAGAAGAGGTACATGTAGGGGATATAGTCCCATAACTTTATTCATGCATGGAAAAGGCCACTATCATAAATTTTGTACCAATTATCCAACTTGTAGATATTTTTTAAGGACCATAAGACATAGGATTGTGGAGATATAAAATTGAAGATTCTCTAAGAATAAAAAGTGTAGATGGTTTCAATCATTATTTGCATTAATAAAGAGATAAATTGTGTACCAAAAAAAGAGAATAAAGGGACATTAGAAATTTCAAAATTAATATAATGATTAGGAGTGGGATATAGACACAAAGTGAAATATTGGGCAACCCATTACCTTAGCATGAGAATGTGTAGTACCCTAATGTATGGGCATATAAGGAAATCATAATGGAAGTGCACAAATTTATTAAAACTCTCCAAGGTGAAGCCAAGACTATGTACGAGGTGAAATAAAATGCTAAGGAAGGTATGAGAAGAGTTCCTCATTTGAATGGATTGGCTGAGATAAATTATCTCATATTATTTATAAAAATATAAGGAGGAATTTATTTATTAAAATTGTAGCTTCAAAAAAGTGTGGCAAGAAATCAAGATTCAATCAATAAGGACCAAGAGGAGTTTACATAACAAAATAATACACAATATGATAAATAATTAATCATTAACTCCAATATTAATTATTTGGAAATGACCAACATCCTAATCAACATGGGAGTTGAGGTGAACATATTGATGAAATAAATATAGAAGTGCATGTGGAAAGTAACTATTAATCATTTGATAAATATGTTTCTCATGGTAAACAAAAATTCAAGACTTATTGGGGTCTTGCACAACATAAAATAAGAGATAATGAGAGTATATTTCTCAAAAAAAATTGAAGTCATAGAGATGTTTGAGGAATATAATTGTCCTATATTGTTGGTAAAGTTATGGTGTTACAATAATATATTCAATGTATAATTGAAACAAAATTATATGATCTTTGAGAATGGGGAGCACAGGGTTGTCATTCTCATTGCTAATGAACACAGAGTAACATGTGTGGTGTTGGTAGACTTAAATGAGTAAGAGAGTAATTATTTATTTTTATTACATAAAGTAGGCAAATGGGAAGTCTAAAAAATAATAAATCCTTGAGTTGAACAAGTGAATAATTTTTTTTAGATACTTATATCCAAGCATGTGTTCATTGATTAAGTGATATGTTTAAAATCCCAAGGAAAAAATTTACAAAGGTGAATGATGTTATTTCATATTTATGGAAAACAAATTGACTAGATTTCATAATATGAAGTGATTGAAAAATAAGTGGATAAAAATGGTGTAAACATGGGTCACATGAAAATTAAAATAATTAGTGTAGGAACATCATGGAATGAATAAATAAGTTAGATAACCACAAGTATAAAAGGTTTTTGAGGTCAATAATAGAGTGCACAATAAGGAATAAGTGGAGCGTTATGTGTAGAAACCAAGGGTGATATAGAGTGTGAAAAAATAAAAGTATAATGTACAACATAAGTTGGAGTAAAAACAAATGAATATCAATGCATAAATGGTGAAGTGTGGGCATAAAATATACCAATGAAAAAATAATAAAATATGAAAAATGAAAACCATTGAAATAGATATGACTAGTTAGCAAAAATATTCTTTAAGGGGATATTGGTATGATAATATGGTGACATAATCAGAGCACCACAAGGATGATTTACAAATATTTAGTGTATATAAGATGCTCTAATTGAGTAGGAAAGACTAATATATGTTAACATCAAGCATATAAATCTCCATTAAGTGTAGATATTAGGCTAACAAATGAAGTATAAATATCATCAAATGAAGGATAAATGCCTAAAAATTAAAAGGATCCTACCTTATTACAAGTTCCCCATCACTCAAGACCCTTTACAAAGTCATTGGGTTACTGTTTGGATTAGGTACTTGTGTGAGAATGTAGGCTACACACACACACACACACACACACACACACACACACACACACACACACACACACACACACACACACACACACACACACACACACACACACACACACACACACACACACACACACACACACACACACACACACCTTATTACAAGTTCTCCATCACTCAAGACCCTTTACAAATTCATTCGGTTACTGTTTGGATTAGGTACTTGTGTGAGAATGTAGGCTACACTAGTGATATATATATATATATATATATATATATATATATATATATATATATATATATATATATATATATATATATATATATATATATATATATATATATATGAGACCTCCTACCCATGTCCACTTTTATACTACACCCCAATGGACCTCAACTCTACCATGGTTCCACTATGTATTTTTATCTAAAAATAGTATAGTGGGCCTACCAAAGGATATAATCACTTATTTTTGTGTAATCTAACTTTTGATGGAATTAATTTTTTCCTTTTGAAACTATATTTTTCATTTTATTTTGTTATGATATCATGGCTTCTAAATTTTTATAGATTTTCTATTTTCCTCTTTCATATGGATTCATAAGACCAAATATGGTTGATAAGTATGGGTAATACAATATATATTACACCCATCCACTAAATAATAAAACCATGGACTGAGAAGTTTAGATACTCATAGACTTACAATTAAAAAAAAAAAAATCAACCTAGAAATTGATAAAAGTATGCCTAAAATGAGAGAAGGAAATGGAAATATTAGATTGTTAAATATTATTCAAGAGATGAAAAGTGATAAAATGAAGACATGATAGTAGTTCATCACAAGAAAGGAAAGTTTTACTTTAGGCTAACTAGGCAAAAGTGAATCTAGAGGTGAATAAAAATGTAAGTCAAACCACATAACAATTGTATAAAGGATAGAATAAACACACAATGGGAGGGTGATATAAAATAGGATATTATTGTTAATAGATAAGCCATGTAAACCTATGATAGTTATAGTTCAATAAAATATAGTGTTAAGACCCAAGATGTGGGAGGATAAACCCAAGATGAAAAAAAAATTAGAAGAGCTAAAAATAATGATACCAAATAATCTAGAAAGATGAAATGGCTAAAAAAAATGAGTGTAATAAATGAAAGTGATGGAAAATTAATGATACTAAGGAATCTAAAAATATGTAATAAAATAATAAAACCAATATTTGTAATACATGAAAATTAAAGATACCAAGGAATCTGAAAAGATGTAATGGTTGAATAAAACTAAGAGGTCTATGATAATAAAATGTTTGGAAAGTAAAGAGAATGTTACAAGAAATTAAGTGGTGATAAACAGGTAATGATAAATACATTAATGAAATATAAATACATGTGATAAATGTGAATTGAATAATATGATAAATCAACAATCACTCATAAATAACTCACAATGTGTGTACATACACCACTAACAATATCATAAATCTCTCATTTTAACTAATATCTCGTTCTAACCATGGTATGTTTTAATTTATTAGATATCTATGCAAGGAAATAATTGTAAATTAACTTCGTGTATAAATTAAGTGTAATCACCTAAAATTGGTATTTGAGGGCTAAGAGTGTTAATTGAGACCACCTATCCCTAACTTAGAACTAGACCTATCCTAGAGCTTATTTTCACACCTATCTAGCCTTTGTGTGAGCCATAGGCATCCTTAGTCATCCTTAAAGTAGTATCAGACCCTAATTTTTGCAACTTGGACCTTCATGCCTAGTGTTATGCCACTTTGACACTAGTTCCATAATAAATATAGTAGTGTCACATGGTGATAGTGTCAAATAGTGTCACTAACATCCTTTCCATCTCTTTTTCATAAGTGGATATCGTTTTAAATCAAAAACCTCCTAGGGTCAGCCTAGACCTATTCTAGAACCCACACAAGTGTAAGAATGGTATATATACATGAATTTTATCCCTATAAACATTATATGGAAACAAGATTCAAAATACACATTCAAACTCATAATGCCTATCAATCCCTATTCTACCCTGTTTATGCATACTACCATCTACAACATTCCTAAGCTCATATTACCTAGATTTCTAGTCTCAAAAACATTCAAACCACTCAGGTCCACTATTATACTAGCTTCACTTTCACTTACACCATCACTTATGTGGGAATAACTACATTGGTCTTGATCCCTCAGAGTATTGGTATTTAAGAACCTCTCTTCACAGTAGGGTGTTGAGGATGTCTAGCCTACCCCACTAACAAATAACCTTTTTGGTTTGTATTGGATACCATATAAATATGGAGGATTAGGGTTGTATCACAAAATTGTTTATAATAGGTGAATAAAGGGTTTCAAAACTCTATGCATGCAATAAGAGACCTCATAGATACAATCATAGGTGCACCCAAAAGCTCGATATAGTCCTACATAGAGGACACTACTGCTAATACAATGACACTACCACCATATTTCCAATAATGGTGCTAATATCCAATTAGGGTGACAATATACATGAGGGGTTAGGACACTAATATCATGTTTTTGATAGTAAAACCAACTTCTACCTTAGTTTACATCCTCCATATCATCTGTCTCAATCATTTCTTATCTAAGTTATTACTTTCACTATTTATTATTATATTTAGAAAGATAAAAGTTAGTCATTTCTATAGAAAATAAATGGTTTTATTTATTACATATTATTACCCTAATTTATTCTAATCAACTCTTTAAAAACATGGGATTTACATACACTAAGTCCTAAAAGGTTAAAACATTTAATGAACCTGAATTATTTTGAACATTTCTCAAACCCTAACCCTAGATGTTTTTAGGGTTTGTATCCTTATTTTTATTATTCTCAATAGTTTTTTTAATTTTTTTAAATTTCATACATTTTATTTTAGCAACCATATTTCACTTTTTTAACTATATGCCATCTAAAAATGCTATCACTCTTCCACTAATAAGAAGTGCTAAGTGATGTGATAATCATATTACACATATTCAAATTCCTTCTATTTGAGATTATAACATGGACAAGGGACTAGTTTTAACTCCTATCATTGATATTTTAAACCCTGATTATGTGTGTTGGGTTAGTTTTCTATCTAGGCCTAGCTTTCCTTAGGTGAGTGTTGATGTGATTAAAACCCAAAAAGCTAGCATGTTGGCATTTCACACAAGACTTAGAGTTATCACATGCTCAATTAAATCATGAAATAAGGGACTAGTTCCCATTGGTTTTATTATGTGAAGGTGTATTTAACATATATTAGCACTCAAACATCCACTTTAATTAATGGTTAACCAAAAAAACAAATACTTAATAGTTGTGGGCCTTAATTTAGTTAAATGAGAAATCACATATAAAATGACTAAAAACATTATTTATATAATCCACATGAGAAAATTTAGGTAACTTAGATTCTATTCATCATAATCATAATAGATTCACAAGTTACATAACAAATACATGGTGCAACTTAGTTATACAACTCAACTATAACCTAGAGTACAATAGAAATATCACACTAGTATCCTTGATCACATCCATGGAATAACAATCCACATCAATCAATAATAATCAACAACATTAAAAAATAATGAATAGCATTACAAAGATCTAATAAGGGGTATTTATACTTGGTTTTCCCCAACTAACTAGTTTTAATAATAATGACACTCTCAGTGACTAGCAAACTATCTTCAATGGACTAAGATTTGTGGCATCCAACTACATTATTTACTTAATTACTAGGGATTTTATGCCCATATATTCTTGTTTTGGTAATGGATCAACATCACTAAGTGTCTATCTTCTAGTGGGATGGTGCTAGATTCATGCATGACTTAGTCTATTTTATCTCTAAGAATCATTCCTTAACCATCTCCCTCTTATCACATGCTCGCTAAGTCTTTCATTAGTGTTATAAGCCCTTCATTCTTGGATTATCCATAAATTATGCATATTATATTACTAGTTATTCCCATGATATGAATTCCCTCACCATGGTATTTTTTTGTTATGACTCTTTCACACCATTCTTCTTTTGTACCATGCTTCTCCTATGTTGTGGATTTTTACCAAAATACTTAGCCAAAATTTTGGGCCCAACAATGTGGGTTTGAATAATAATGCATCTAAAGATGAGTAGTATAATCAAGATCAAGATGATACACAAGGTATAAATCAGGACACTCTTCCTCTACTTAATAATGAAAACCTGATTATCGATAAGGATGAGATCCTATAGAGCTTTAGAGATAGAATTCAGGAATAACCCCTTGATCATGCATATATTTTATAAGACATAATATAAATAAAGAATAAATCAAAGAATGGTCAATCTTCTACTCCCCCTGATAATAACATTGTTACACCTACATTGGGGCCAAATTAGCTAGTACAAAAACCAATTATAAATCAACAAAATTAAGTGATAGATACACCTATTATGTCTAGTTATTCCACTCTAAATGTATAATCCCTTATTTAGGAGGTTAATACTCTATAGTCCAAGGTGTTACATCTTGAGCAGGGAGCCATTAGGCCATCACATGCCTTGGATTCTCATGTTCTTTTACATACAACTTTGGTACATCACATAGTGGTAACTCTTTTACCATACATATTCATATCACCTATGTTTACATTATATAATGGTAAGGGTGACCCATATCACCATTTTTTTATCTTTTCATGTAGAATGTTTGGACTACATGTCCAATGATTGGCTCCTTACTAAGTTGTTTTCATTCAGTTTAAAGGATTATGAATTATAGTGGTTTTATTGTCTACCAAATTAGTCTATCACCATAGTTAATATATTGGTATACATATTTTTAGCACACTTATCCATAAACATCAGTGATAAGATATCATATTCTCAAGTTGCACAATTAAAACAAAAATTAAATGATCTTTTTGTAAAATATGTCTTACGATATAAGAATATATTGGTCAAATTGAATATCCCCATGGAATATAAAAACATTCAAAAAATCTTATAATATATTCTTCTACCATCATTACATGAATTCATCTTGTTTAAAAAGTTCCAACATTCACAAATTTATGCCACATAGTGAACGAAAGAGAAGTCAAACTTTTCTCTATGGACAAACTAAAATATACAAGTGGATCAAAATCAACTACTAAGAGTTATAATACACCTCCACACATGGTAAGGGCCACTAAAAACTATAATTATATAAAGGCCATAGTTAACTCATCTTTAGAGCCATGTCCTCACCTAGTTTTATTAGCTCTTCCATGCATAATTTTCACCAACCTACTAGAATTACCATCACAAATTTTACATTAGCTCTTGGAATGCAATGCCATGTATCTTCCTCCCATAAAAGAGGTTGATATGACATGGCATCTTCAAAATAACTATGATTTCAATGCATTTTATAAATATCATAGGGCACCAGTCCATACAATAAATAGATGCATCAACTTGAAACATATATAAAATATTTTATAGAGACTAACATTATTGATGTGGGCACACCCATAGAGGAAAATAAAGTAAAAAAAATAAAAACAAAGGCAATAAAAATATTCTCATATCCATTTCCAAATAAAACATCAAATGAGGAAGATGCCACTTTAGGTGTTCACTACACGTATCAAGCACATCCATCACCAACATCATATCATAGTAATATAAAGGAAGCACACCCACTAAATAATATCATTGGTGTGTAACACACTATAGTTATAAATAGACCACTCATCACTTTCATAGAGCAAGATATTTTTGATGATTATTTATATTTATATCCACTCTTTGTATGAGCCTACATAGATCATCATCCTATCTAGAGTGTTATGGTTGAAATTAGGCTAAATATTATCATGTGCACTATCAATCTTCTACAGGTATTCATAGCAATATACATCTCCTACAGACATAGTGATTAGTTTTTTTAGTGGCCACATTTAGATATCAATTAAGGATATTATAAATCTAATATAGGTTGAATCCACACATGTGGCCACTAGATTCTTAGTAGTACCTAGTATAGGAATATTCGACATGTTACTAAGTAGGCCATGGATATAGTATCTATGATCCAACCCATAAATAGTGCATATATTCCTAAAATATATACATGAAAATTAGGTGCTCATAGTTTATGGACTTCCATATGATTATTCTCTACCTATCTCATAAGATGTTACATCATAGTTACTAGTTATAGTACAATTACTAGTTACAACTCCAAGCACAATTCCTACTAGTACACCATAGAGTTTAGTGGAGCCACTAGTGTAGGTGAGGTCTAATCCTATAGTGTTTTCATGTATGCATACTCTTTCATAGAGACCATTCTTAGATAGAAACATGTGTCATATATATGTTATAGATTCTACAGGACCTCCCTCTCCTTGCTTTCTTCTAAGATCAATGTTATTGAGTTCTTAGGGTTCTCAGCATAAGGAAATTATGCCACCTATAACATCTTCTACTAGATGGGTCCATAAAACCCCTATAGATCATAGGAAACCATAGTTAGTGTCACATATTCTTAGAACCACTCCATATGTAGGACTAGATATAAATAACTTAGTGCAATAGGTTTTGGGACCATAGTTGCAATTTTATATAGCACGCATGATCATTGTTCCTTTATTTTTGATATGATACATTGATAGTGAGTCTCTCATGAGACTCATCAATTAGTATTGGTCCTCCCTTATTTTAAATACTTATTTAATCCTCCTTATATATAGTTTCATTTTCATGTTGCTTGTACCTATATTATATCCAAAAAACACAAAATTAATATAATATGTCAAAAACACAAAAACATTCAAATATTTAATCATAAAACATAAAATTATAGATTGTATGCATTAACATGTTTACACTTTTTATATTTTATAGACACTACATAAGCTAGCTATCTTAGTATAGTCGGTTTTTATCATACATACATGCTTCACTTATTCTTGTTGAGTGCTTGAAGATTGATACATAACTCAGGTCCATTACACTGATCCAAATTTTCTATTATCTACCCATTAAGGTCATATACATTGATGCACAAGGTCTTCACTTGACACATTCATCCATTTGGGGGTAGCCTATACATAATTTTGATTACCAAGTGTTATATTTCTATATCATACATCATAACTTTAGCATTTTTATATCTTTATAGTGATCATGCTACACTTACTCAGTTTTTTACCAGATATTACTACTTTAGACTCAAGATATGTACATCTTAGCTCTTACACAAATTTGTATTACATGTTCCAACATACTATCATTTCTAGATTTCCTAATTTAGACTTGATTATATTTCCATGCTTCTTATATTTAAGGCTATCTAAATATTTCATTTCTCTTTGTCTCTATTCACATTATGTATGATTTGGACATGTGCCCATGTCCTTATGTGTGCCTTCATAATTGTATATGTGAACATTTAAACATGTCCTTATATGTGGTCCAAGCCAAATTGCTTGTTTCTTATGTATTTGGACATTTTAACATGTCCTTGTATGTCATGTTTTCTTCAATTTAGTGACATGTGCCCATGTCCCTTTTATTATGGCCCCTTAGCCTACTTTACATGCCTCATGTGTGTTGTATGTATTATTTATTATATGCATCATAACCATGCCACTTGTCTCTTACTTGTTGCATACTATAATTTTAGATGCCATGAAGGGCTTCATGTATCTCCTCTTCCTACTTGGGTGCCTTCATGTATATCATGCCCCATCCCCCTAGGTAGCTACCTAATTTTTACTCAAATTTATTGTTACATGTATTTTTATATCTATCATGACACCCTTGTGAATGATAAACATACCATACATCACACACTATAAACTTATACACATAGTATCTTACATTTTGATGGTATATATGTACATTATATTAGATTATTATGTAAATATCATAATGTTCTAGATAACACACATCTTATAGAGCTTTTTCTTTTGAGGATAATTTTTTCACAGGTTTAATAACTCCCCTCAAAAGAGGAGGCATTGACAGGGGTTTGTCATAGATATCAAACTACTATAATGCATTCACAATACATTTTTTAGCACACGAGCTCAAATTACAAAAATATAACTCAGGTAAACATAGTGGGAAACTAGTGACAAAAATATTAGCACAATTACTTAGAAACCAAACTAGAAGGACACAAACACCCAAGTTGGGACACTAGAGCCACATATCCAATAATGATACTAATATCTAATATATGGCACTAGTGTCTAATATCCTTAGTTTTAAAACACCCAAATTGGCTAGAAAATTAAAATAGGTACAATATAGGTTTGCATAAATTCAATTATAGATTTATCAATTTTGTCTATATTCATACCAGTTTAGCTTGGATTCATACTAGTTTACTTAGATTGGGAGTATCAACTATGGCATAATCATTCCCATGTTGAATTAAGATACACAAATAAATATTATTATAACTCAGTCCATAATCCATATGCTCAAATATTAGATTTGGGGGCATGTGCATCACACATTATTTGCATATGCTCACTTACACACCAATTAATCAGATGGAATGAAAAATTCCATGCCACTCTACGTTGTATAAACATGAAATCATATTCTAGGTTTCACACTAGTTTCATGCCTTTATCCATCTACAGTGGTTGAAATTCTCAAGTGGCTTAAAGCTACCTAATATACTCGAGTGGCCAAAAAACTAGCATACTCATATAAACATTTCTAGTTACATCACATATTTCTAGTTTTAGATGCATCTGCTAAACATGGGTGGGTAATGATGGATTCATATCCTAATTGAGTTCTTGACTTGCCTACATGAGAGGGTTATGCATACCATTAGTGTAATCCAAGATATTCATAGATAGTGATCCACCAAGCATGGGTGGACAATGATGGAGTAAAAATTGGATTGAATTCTTGATCCACCCACAAATGAGGATTGACAAAGCCATCAACTCATTCCAATATATTAATCGATTAACCACTATGTACATGCATACACAAGTTGTCACTAGGTTTATGCATTTATTTGTGTACCTAGTCAGGTGCATTTCTTCTTTTATCTTTTTTATCCATTTACTCAGTTTTAATTTTTTACTCAGCTTAGTATTTTATTGATATATCTTAAGTAAAGGCTGATTTATTCATGTTTCACTTGAAAGACACACATTGGATCATGCTTCACATACTCATACCCATATTCACAGGCTTTATCTCTTACGTAAGTTTAGGTACACTTATTTTTCCATTATCCTAGTCATTTCACTTTGCTACATTTATAGAATAAAGGGGGGAATATAATCTCCTAAAAGGGTATTTGAGTGATAACAGTGTTACTTGAGACCACCTATCCCTAGATTATCCCTATACCTATCCTAGAGCTTATTTTCACCCTTATCCAACCTTTATGTGAGCCATACAAATCACTAGTCATCCCTAAAGTAATCTCAGACCCTTATTATTTTATTCTAGCCCTTCAAGCCTAGTGTTCTACCACTTAGACACTAGTAAGACAATAGTTCCACATGGTTCTAGTTTCCTAATAATGGCATTAATGTTCTTTCCCTCTCTTTTTCACAAACATATATATTTTTGAATCTAAAACCTCCTAGGGTTAGCCTAGACCTATTTCACCACTTGCATGAGCATTAAAATGGTTTATTTACATGAATTTTATCACTCTAACCACTATATGGAAATTAGAAGCAAAATACACATTAAAACTTTGAACAAATTGTGCACAATTAAGGTTGTCAAGCCCTATTTCTCCTTAATTTTGCATACTACCATCTAAAACATTCCTAAGCTCAGATTACCCAACTTTCTAATCTTAGTTACATTCAAAGCACTCAAGTACACTACCATACTATTTTTAATTTCACTTGTAATAAAATTTACATGGGGACAACTACATCAAGATTTATCCCTTATTAGAGTATTAAGGATGAACTACTATGGGGTGTCGAGGATGTTCAGCCTAACCCAATAACAAACACACTTTTTAGATTATATCAACTAGATGCCCTAATAACATAGAGGATTAGGGTTTGCTCATAAAATTAGTCATAAGAAATAATAAATAGTGTTTCATAACTCATGCAAATAGGAACAAAACTTAGAGATCTAGACATAAGTGCACCTAGAAGCTTAAGACAATCCTACATAGAAGACACTACCACCAATATAGGGACACTACCGCCACATTTATAATAATAGTGATACTAACAAATTAGGTTTATACTATCTAGAAGGGGTTATAACATTGGTATCCTATTTTTAACACTCAAACCACTTTTACCTCAATTTTTAGCCTCCACATCATCCATCTTAATCATTTTCTAACCAAGTTATTACTTTCACTATTTATTACTATTTTTAGAAAGGTCAAAGTTAGTCAATGTTGAAACAAAGAAGTGAACATATTATTACCCTAATTTAGTCTACTTAGATATTTAAAACACATAGGATTTACATACACTAAGTCCTAAAATGTTAGGACATTAGGCATGCTAGAATGGGGAATAAGTTGATCCTCCAACTATAATTGAAACAAGCATGGAAGAAAATATTATGGCTTTAGAGGTAGTTCTATTGACAAGGCATACTACTCCTTCATCTTGGGGATTTCACGAAAAATGTTTTATGGAGGTTGAGGCATGGACCTTATAAAATAGAGGAAATTATATTATATATATATCTACATCCTTTTGTAGAATGGGTAGGACACTCATTCTGGAAAGATAATACAAGTTTTCATTTTGGGGGATGTATGTTTTAGTCACCTTTAGAGGGGCATATCTCATTGACTAAGAATGTTAATGGTACCAAGATTAATTAAATATAAATATTTTTAAATAGCTTGATAATTATTCAAATAATATATACTCATATTTTATAAATAATAAAATTGCCCTAGGAGTGGATAAATTATGTGGCAAACTATCCATGGTAGGATCTAGGCCTCATGATTTCTACTTCTCTAAATGTACCTTATATGCTATGTAATCCTAATATTAATGTTTTAAAGTCTTATTAAAAGTAAAAAACTATAATTCTAACTCTTTTTATGTAAGATTTAATGTTGTGGGAAAAAATTCTTTGCCAAGATCTCAACATGAAGAAAACTTAATAGATCAAAAAATATAGAAAAATAATATTTCCAACGAAAGAATGATTGCAGAGCATGATAATAATATCATCTCAAAGAACATGGGCATCAATAAAATACAAATTATAAATTGGATCCATATCATACTTATCATGGTAAGTAATAATGGAATGCACATATGGGGATTTATAAACAAGGATAAATTTACATGCTCTCGGATGTCACACTAGGAATGACATTGAAAGTAAAAAATAACCATACTTCATGTTAGATCAAGAAAGAATGAAAATGTTAATATTTCAGCTAAGGGAGGTGTGTTAATAATATTTATTATGAGAGGATTGGTAACACAAGACTAAAAATCTTGGTTGAATCCAAACCAATAAGGGTCATCTAAGTATATCCATCCTCACAATCAGGAGTAGTGAAATCCACTTTAATGGGTTCAACCACAATATCAATAGGAGTGATAATATGAAACTTATTTGGAAATATTATTATCATATGCATATCATTATTTAACCTATTAAAATAATAATGTCACAAGTTATGAGGTAAGTAAATGATGATGTTAGGAGTGATATTGTAAGTTTTTTTAATTTTAAGTTATTCTCACCAAGTTCATCATCATCTGATTTAAGGATCTTCGGTGGGATATTTATTACAAGATCAGGGTGAAAATTATATCTTCTCAATAAGTAAATGGTATGATTGAAATTTTTATATTCTTGGAATGGGATACTAGATAGAGGTTCAAGGATGGGTATTTTATAAACACGATGTGGTTAGAATTTTTCAAATTCCAAGGGTTAGTATCACCTTTAATCTTATATATAGATTCCATGTACGTAAATTTAACACATTGACATGAAAATAAATTTATGTAACTCATTCAATGCGACCATGGATGACCAAAAAAGATATTATGGAAAAGGTGAAAATTGAAGATCATATTTTTTAATGTAACTATTTGAGGGGGTACCATGATAGGAGTCCAAATGTAATCTAAGGGAGGAATTCATGATCAACCTTATCCTCGACACATATTATGGGTTGAATTAAACTTGTTAATATAATATATAAGATATTTAATGAATTTAAAATAGGGTTATAAGTGTTGGAGCCATTTTTTATGAGGGTTATTTTAACTAGGACATCAAAAATCTGAACTCTAATAAAGAAAGTAGGTTCATCCACAAGGATAAGGATTTTATTGGGGATTATAGAGGAAAATGTAAATTTGAGAGATATATTTATTTCCTTTTCTGATTGACATGGATAAAAATTTATTCACATTATTGTATAATGTTTTCCTCATAGCAAGGAAAGGTAGCTTCTTTCCCCATGGGTGGTGGTCAAGGGATGTTCATTCCCAATAAGAGTTGCATTAATTGGCAATGGTGTATAGGATAAGTATACATAAGTTCAAACAAATAATTTTAAAATGGAATCTATGAATCTATTATATGAGATCCCACTCATCAAAGTTATTATGAGCTAAACAATAATACAACATAAGATCAATCTGACTATAGAAGAAGTTGGACTAATTTTTATAATATTTGGAACATTTATCGATAATATATGCAAAAAAAATTATTTCTTTCAATTACATGAAATATAATCAAACATGGAGATATAGTTTATTTTTCAACAGACAAGATCAACAATGTCGATTCAATTGGAGACATACAAAATTGAATTGGCATGGTCAATTCAAGTCATTTTCCAAAAAAAACCAACTAAAATGGCATGAACAATTCCATTGGAATTTAATGAGATTTATTATTTTGGAGGTTTGATAAAGACAAAGATTGAGATTGGAGTTATATGATAGTCATAAATAGTAAAATAAGTCTTATTAGGTACTTCAAGCTGATTTTGAGAGTTAGGTATAGCATTGATGTGATATATGTTATTCATGTTAACCAATTTATTTACATGCGTGGAAGAGGTAGGGTTAACCATGTAATTTATAATGTTAGATAGTGGAGTTATACTTGGGGATTTTGAGGTTGATAAATATTTTTTATTGGTTTTGGTGGTGTATTTTTGTTATTTTGAGAATGATTGGTAAAAATATGTATGTAAATTTTAAGGTGAGCATTGCCTTTGGTTGAGAAGACCGTGCTTAAATTTACTTATGTTTTTTTGCAACCTTTTCAAATAATTGATAACTTCCTCTTATCATTACATCATGGTCTGATTTATGACCAAGAAGGAACTCTTATTCTAATTAACGATTAGAATGACATTATTGTGATAATGATCTTAATTATAATGAAACAAAAAAAAATTGTGGATCATAGTATTAGTATTTAGATCAATTACTATCATAATAATTAGGTATATGTATAGAAGGAACTTTTTAAGTTATATTAGGCTAAGAGATTGATTATTATTATAATTTTTGTTATTAGAAGGTGAAGGAGATTCAAAAGGTTTTCTCTCTATGGGTAGGGAAAGGGCCACTTTTTGTGATCCTTCTATCATGATTTCATGAATATTAGTCTTAAAGTTGTAGTTATGGTTATAGGTATCAAAGACACCATCACCTCTATCATGCTTGTTTTTATGTCTCATAATCATTTGGGTTCATTGTTTAGATTAAGTAATCTCAAATTGTATTAAGATATGGTACTATCTTTAATATTTATAAAATTATTCATCCAAGGACTTAGCTATGGAGGACTGAATGATGTATTACAATTTAGAGTTTAAAGTGGTTGTAATTTTTTTAAGAGGTTATAATTAGTAATGTTATGCTCAATTTTGGTAGCTAGTGATATTAAATGCTTAATGAAGTCTTGGGAAGATTAATAATCTACTTGTTTGAAATTTATAATTTTGGGTAGGTTATTTCAAGAAAGTCATGATATTGGAAATGTTGACATAAAATTTTCAACTATGGTTATAGATATTTATGTAGTTAAATTTAACTCTAGTTAGATCAAATGAAACACATAAGCTAGTATGAAGTTGAGTTAGTTATATTACACATTCATAAATTAAAATAAGTAGTTGTGTTCATTTTTAGTCTAAAATACTCCAATATTTCATACTCTAACTTATTTTATTCATATAAATAGAATAAGAAGAAGCTTGATAGTTTCTGTACATATATTTACTTTATACCTTTGCACTCTTTACTCTATTATTACTCTTATATAAACTTTTACAAGTAATTATATACTATGTAACCTCTTATCTTCCTCTAATTATCTCTATGTTATATCTATCATATTAAAATATTGTGGCATAGATACCAACTAGATACCTTTGTAGCTCTATGGTCATGTATGTGTAAGACATGCCTTTTATTCATACAAGACATATTGTATTACCACATGATTCCAGTCCATACCATTTTTCCCATGTGGGTGTGGTCCTCTATCCCTTCAGTCAGGAAATGTACTCCCTCCTACATTATATTTGTCATTTTTGTAGTAATATTTTATCAATCATATCTTTAGTTAAATAATACTACCAATATTTACCTAGATTTTATACCTTTGTACCCTCCTCAAGAAAACTTCCACAAATATTAGCAAGAACCAAAACAAATAATCTTACTAGTGAAAAAACTTGCTACCAAAATTCTATTTTATGATGTGTGTGGACACTCCTTTTCAACAACATCTATGTCTAAGTAGAATTCAAACTAATTACTACCATAATATGCAAATTAAGCCTAGAAATTACTCAACATCCAAAATTCATCCAAAAATTGGATGTAAGTGTCCAGAATTGCATCAAAGCATCCATATTTTGGATATTACCCTAAATTCAACAATAAACTCTTAAAGATTCATCCCCAATCATCGTTCAACCATGCATATTGATATTTTTGACCAATTAAGTGAGGCACTTAATCCAATTCTTGAAATAACCAAAAGCTTAATCAGAATTAATTAAATTCGTAAATAAAATTAAATTCTTAGTTCAACAATCCATGTTGAATTAGTAAATTTTTAATTTCCAAAAATCAAAATTTCAACAAATATCAAAAAGAAATGAGGTCATGATGATGTCATCATCCTCCAAGTCAAGAATTTCAAAATATCAACATAAATACCTTGAAAATGAGAAATGTTGAGTCATGCCTCCATGAATGCATAATTAGGGATATTATTTATTTTATTTGGGCTCCCAAGGTTAGCCTAAACCCAATCACACTTAGGTTGAGGTTAGTTTGAAACCTATAAATATGAGGTCTCACACTCACTTCCAACAAGCTCTTTTGTATAAAGTTATTATGCATAATTTATAAGAGAAGCTTCATATACCAATACTAAAATTATAGTGAAAATAGTGGAAGGTGTTTCCCACAAAACAAGAGTATCCATGAAGACCCCATTTGGACACAAGTAGAGCACAAACTAACTACCTATCTCAGCAAGTGATTCAAAACTATAAGGAAGATGAAATGGATTTATCTCCTGTTATTCTAGTTGTGTTATGTTTTTCCTTATTTATATAGCTTCCCCCAGTATCTAGGCTTGATAACGCTTTGTCTTAATCTTGTTTTTTATTTTACTGACAAGGGACTAATGCATTCTTCAATTGGATTCTTATTATAAACACAATGACATGCCTAGTGGGACCATACACCCCACACTCATCATAAGACCATTTTTGGACCTCCTTAGAGCCAATAAAAGATCAAATTACACCTTAGTTTAAGAATTTTTAATTTAAATTCCCATGTTTTTTAATTTTCTACTAATCGATGACTTTGACCCAAAAACATTGAAGACTTTGCCAATTTTTTGCATTCTATGTTTTTTTATGTTTTAAATGATATCGATGAATTCACTAAAATGTATTGGTAAATTTTTAAAAAATAGTGACTTTACTTTAAATAATTAATTTGAACTAATAAATCAATGACTTTGACCCATTAAAATGGTGGCTTTGCCAGGTAACAATTTGTTGTAAAAATTGTAGCTTCGCTATGTTTTAATGAAAAATAATGACTTTGGTAGTTGTATTCAACAAATTTGCACCTAGTAATTGATGACTTATACAATTTTTGTGTTTTATGTTATAGGTAAATAGGTGACTTCACCCTGTATGATAAATGGCAACTTTGCCTTGAGACCAAAAACTCAAGACCTTAAAAGTTCAAAAATTTGCTTTGTTAAAGTAATTTAATAAAACACAAATCAATTCTCTAATGTTCTAGGAATGGAATTAAACAAAAGATAAGAGGTTTTACATGTTAATAAATTCATTTCAATTGTCTTTTAGTGCTTAAAATAAATTTTCAAACAACTTTTTATCATTTCAAAGTTACAACAAAGACCAAACATCAATCACACTTCAAATAGGTGTTTAAATTGAACAATCACATTTAGACTTAGAGATCCTAAGAGAACTTTAATTTTTGTTCTTATTTTTGCAAGGCAATTAGGTAGTTTCATTTCTTGTTAGTTTCATTTTAGTAAATCCTTATGCATATGATCTCCCTTGTTCCATTTATGGAACTTGGGTGACCAAAAATACATTGTTTTACCTATTTTATTGATTCAAACTTGAAGAAATATTGTGTATGTTCTCCCTTTGTTCTTAGGGACTTGGGTGACTCAAAAATGACCTAGTTATTCATTTAATTTATTTTTTGGCTTGTGAGAGATAGTTAATCACCTTCTCATGGGGTATTTTAGGTGGGAATTGACTTGGGGTTTCATTTCATAACATAATTCTGACCCCCCTCTCTGGTGGGGGATATAAATTAGGCATGTCATTAGATTAGATAGTGGCTAAGTAGTTATTTTGACAATTCCAATAGATCCCTAGGCCATATGGTAGCCTAGACACTAGACTTCACTAAGAAGTACATAACTGAAGTCATTGTAAATAGGATAAGAAGTTTACATAACAAGCTAGATGATTTTGATCTAATTGATGTGAATTTTGTGCCTAAGTGTTTATAGGCACTTAAGGACCATCTGGATAATCCAAGTCAAAAATTTAGATTAATTGACCCCAATTTACATGGATTACCCTTTCAAATGCTGATTTAATTCATAACTCTAAGTTACTTTCCATGTATTAGTTATTGAGAGATAGAGGGTGGATTAAAAAACTCTACCTACATGTGTTATTCATTTTTGGATTAACAATTAATTCCTTTCAAGGTTGGTATATCAGTGGAAACATTGGTAGATATTATGCACACCTCATGTTAGTTTATGTGTATGAGTGGGCACTTAGGTGATACTTCTTATTTTACATTTATTGTTTAAGTCTAAAATCAATTTGATAAATCAAATGAGTTAGAACATCAAACAAACACATGTTACAAAGACTAATTTGCACAAATAAGGGCTATGCTACCAAAATTATTCCAAACTATTTGCCTTATTCAAAATGAGATCAAAAACCATTTGTACATTTGATTCTAAGTAGAATTATTACATTTTCCATTTTCACATAGATATGTTGGAGTTATTCTCAACAAAGTTTCAATCATCCTAAGAGTGTGGAGCCAATTTCAAATATAGTGAGGTCATGTCATTCACATAGACCTTCAACCTTTGTGCCAAAAGTTAAGTTGCCTTCTCTAACCAATTATGAAACCCACTCCCAAGTATATATCTAAGTAAAATTAGTTTACATTCGAGTCTTTATTACCACTTGGGCTTGAATGTTTTAATTTTTTCACTTAGTTTGTGATACTTGAGTTGGATTTATAATTATTTTTCTTAGAACAAATTTAGGATTTTGTTTTCTGATTACAAGTTCCTTTTAGACTGAGTTCAATTTTGACCTAGTTTCCAAGATTACCTTGACCAAGTGGACTCTTTGTTTCAGACCAATTACCTTAGATTTAATTTCATTTCAAGTTTTATGCCTAGATTGAGTTCATTTCCAATACTATCTTTGTGACTTTTACCAAAGACCTAACATAGTTTCATTCTTAGACATAGACCAAGTTTGTTTTACCTTTAGATAGTTCAAGACATTTGATCAATGACTAGTTTCATGTTTGCGTATAGACCCTTTCTATTACCATGTCACATTTCACTTTTAGACCTCTTTCCAAGAGCTAAGTGTGTTTTTCATGATAGTTTTAGACCGTGACCATGTTTGTTTCAAGTTTTCATTTTAGGCTGAGTTTCAAACATTTGAAATGAAAGATCATTATTTTTAGGAGACACTCACCATTGATTCAACTATGCCTTGTTATATACGTAACAAAATCATGTATAGTTCACATAATGAAAGCTTTATCACAATTGACCCTTTTGCTCAAGAGCCTTCTAGAGATGACATAGTGTATGAGATGGATCCATATCCCACATATGATACCCACTATATAGATCAGGGTCAAGAACCATTAGCACATCATATTGATAATACACCTTCATCTCTAGGGAATGTCTAAGACCAAATAACATAGTACCTTGATAGCATACCACCTAATATGGAATACATCAAAAAATAACAACCTTATTATGTGACTACTCCAACTCAGACAACTTGTGATCTTTACTTATTTTATCACCACTTGTGATCCTTGTCAGAGCTATAAAAATACGTGATAAATTCCTGAAGGACTTTCCACATGAAAGTTTACCTAGCTTGGTTAGAGACCGTAGTAATGTGCATGTCATTAGACCATTTAAATAGGCATCATATAGCCATAACCAAACCCTAGATTTTTTTAATTACAAAAGGAAAGGGTCAATTTGTAAACCAAATAACACAAATACAACAAGCATGCCAAACATAACATAAGTTGGCCAGGAACCTAAATGCCATGACTATGTCTAATAAACCACTCATAGAGTTACGTCCATCAACTAAGATGAAAAATAACTCATCGAGCTATGTCAATATGAACACAGACCCATTCACACAAATTACCCAAGTTGGGGACATGTTTAATGCCCTAGTAATTGGGGAAGAAATTATGGCTCCTACATAATAACCTTTGTAAAACATGGTAAATAACATGCAAGTTTACCCCATTTCACACCAAATTGGGTCATATGTATAATAGATCAAATCAAAACAAGTTTCCCATAAATCACCTTAAGTGGTTCACAATAGAAGGGGGTAGGAACATCTAGTTCACAGATATAAAAATGACTGCTCTGTCACTAGCCACTTCCTAAACTACACTACAAGTAGTAACTAAATTTAGACCAACATTCCACCCCAACGGGGGGTGACTAATCCTCCACCTCAATAGGTGGTGAACACTATTCCACCCCAATAGGTGGTAACCAACATTCCAAGATAAAAGATACGGACTAATATACCACCACAAAAAATGATAAATCCATTGCGATCATTGCCTAATCAATAATGTATCTTATTTAGTCAATAATATTTGTAATATAGTCGACAATAAGTGATCAAAATTTAAAAATTACCAAGTAGGTAAAAAGTGTTAACCCAATAATAGGGGCTTAACCCTTCTAGGGAATCATTTCCTTTAACCCAACAAATATTTCACATTAAAAAAGGGCCTAACATGCAATACCTTTAGTAATAGACCACTATCCAACAATGGTTACCTTTTATACAACAAGGTTTCACTAGTCAATAACATGTTATTATTCTATCTTAGAATGGAAAATACATTCCACAAAGCCAAATACCTCCATCCCAACTATAGTTCCCTCCAAACCAGAATCATGTGTCTAAATCTAGTCATAATATTTATCAATAATGCATATCATATTAGAAATACAATCCTAACAAAAGGATATGTATTCTAGTTTGGTCAATTAAACAAGATAATGTTATAAAATACCACATTCCCCAATTATACCCTAATCAATTTAATCCATCTTTGACTACACAACCACAAATGCAATAAAATATACCATTTAACTTTATAGCCCATGAACTATAACAAATGAAGGATGTAATTGCAATATTTAGACTAGGAAGTAGACAAAAAAGTTTAAACTATATGAGGTATGTTCATATCCAATCAATATGGAGTATCTTCAAATATAATTTCCAAAATGTTATGAGTTACCAAAGTTTGATAAATACATAGCAAAGGTGACCCTATTGAAGGAGTTCTTTATTTTTTTCCATCCAATTGCCTATAGGGATATCTACTTAATTCTAATTTTCCCCAAACATTTAACTAGACAAGCTTTGGAGTGGATTTTCAAAATGCTAAATAATTATGTATCTAACTTTGATGACCTTTTATAAAAAAAATTACAACATTTCTTTTATAATATAAAACATGAGGTTATTGTGGTTGACTTGGGTTAGGCTATAAAAAGGATTGGTGAGATCTTTTCAAGTTATTCATAATGGTGGAGAGCACTTGCAAGCCATTTCATGTATAATTTACATGATAAATAATTAATAGTTGTATTTACCAAGAACTTGCATAGTGAGATATTGTAT
Source organism: Torreya grandis (assembly GCA_037957365.1). Classification (NCBI taxonomy): domain Eukaryota; kingdom Viridiplantae; phylum Streptophyta; class Pinopsida; order Cupressales; family Taxaceae; genus Torreya; species Torreya grandis. The sequence goes on from JARHVA010000515.1 coordinate 3,193,569, forward strand.
CACTTTGAGTTATAGTGTGCTCACACATTTGAGGAGATCAGTGAAAAGGGTAGACAACTTGAGAAGGCCCTTATCAATAAGTGGATAATCAAATTGCCTTCTTGTAATTAAAACTAGAATCAAAACCAAATACAAAATCAAAATCAAGGTTGAAACCAAACCCAAATTCCAATCCAAACATATGATCCTTTGCCACCTCAGGCCAATACTTTTGAAAAATCTATAACTTAAACAATAAAGTTATTAGTAATGAAATTACCAAGTATTGTCACATCCAAATGATGAAAACACTGTCCACACAACTAGCTCCATATAACCAACTAATTCCATATATACAACCAACACCACAACCTCATCCAATTCCATTAATGCGTCTAATTCCATGTATGAAATTACTCTCCTCTCCTCTATTTCAAACACCTCCTCAATAATAATACCTAAGGATAGAGTCTTTAACAATCTTGGAGAACCAATTAAGTCATATTCTAAAAATTAATTATTACCAATATGATTAGTTGGACCATATCAAAGACATTTCATGAAGGTGTTCTTTTCCCTAATTGTTATAAATAGCATGAATTATGTGATTATCATTGAGTAAAAATCCATTCCCTATAGTGATGTGTGCAATTAAGGAACCTCATTCAAAAAATGTTGGAAAATGGAGAGATCGACTTGGACAATAGAGCTTTTATTTCTAATCAAAATTTGGGTATTTACCAAGATCCTTTTCCACAACATAACACTAACAATAAAAATAAACAAACACAAAGGCCACCAACGCAATAACAATAAATATAACAATAATAGAAAAAATAGAAGTAGCAATAATGACAAAAATAATAATAAAATGGTCAAAACCAAGACTAAAATGACCCATCTAACCAAGAATCCTATAACATTATCATGTATTAATATAATAAAGTTTTATGTTCTATTACATGTAGTCATATAACTACCATCATGATCAACCCTAGACCAATTTCCAATCGCCAATGAACATTGCCTAACAATGCCTATTAGCCTCCATATGCCATTAATCCTCCATTGACCTATGACCACATCCAAGTGCAATAGAAATCAAAGATTACCATCCCATCCCCTTATACTTATTACACTCATTATAATGTCATTTTACCCAATATATATTATATAATCGTAATTAGGTGGACCAAAGTCATCATTCCAATACCAAAACCACCTTCTACCAATGAGCATATTCAATCCACCATACCAACTAAGAGTAAGCCAATGACCTATGCCAAAGAGAAAATGTATGATATTGTGGAATAATTACAAAATATGACTACTCAAATATAAAGTTTATATTTTTTATGTACCTTTACTATCCACAAAAATATCCTTAAATTTTTTTGATCAAATCACAAGTGCCAAATGGCATAAAACTAGATAAATTCAAATATTTGGATAGACATTTAGACCCTAGACAGTAATTGACCTTTGACCAAAGTGATATGCCATCCTTGGACCCTCTCTATAATAACCCATTGTATATCTAAGCTGTCATAATATGACACAAAGTAAAGTGTGTACTCATAGATAATGGATTGAGACTTAATATCATGTCTCTATGGTAATTCAAGCATCTGGGATACATGAAATTTGATCTTCTACCAAATACCATTACCATTAATGCCTATGATAATGAAGAGTGATAATCATATGGAATAATCTATTTTCTATTTGTCATTTGGACCTTCACCCATGACACACTTTACCATGTGTTAGATCTTGATTTACCATACAAATTTATTTTAGGTTGGCCCTGGATACATGAAATATGGGCAAGACCTTCAAAATTACACCAATTTATAAATTTTCCCCATTCTAGGATGGATGTAGTTATTCTTAAAGACCTATAACCATACCAATTATGCAAACATATAGAGGCTAAGTATGAAGTTTATAATTATCCTTTTAGCCTAGACCGTAAGCCTAAGAAGGACAAAGACCTACTTGTTGAAATGTTGGATTATAATTATATAAACCTTGATATCCATGCCTCTACTTCCTCTATGACCCTCCTAAAATATTTAATAATTTTACCATATCTAACAAAGGCCTATGGGAATACATCACACATAATGCATTCCATGTGGCTAACCTTCCACAGGCCCCAAAATCCTATGACAGACATAAGTCCAAGGCCACTCATATGTAATAGTGATATAAAGGCAATTTTAATGCCTTAGATCCTATTACATGTCACACCAACCATTAGCCAAGAACAAGATCCACTTTCCAAAGATGATTCTTGGCTTTATAATGATGATTTGGATGAATGTTACCAAATCAAAAGGTACCCTTTTAGATCATGGATAATCAATATTATGAAGGTAGAGGCCTGGGGGAATCTCAACAAGGGACTCTTGATCTAATTTTAATGACCAAGCATAAGGGAAATCATGGTATTGGTTTTAAACCACCTAAGGGTAACCCTGCATACTATACCTATATTCCTACATTATTGACTAGTGATGATGATGCTAGTAATGATGTTGAGTCTGACTATAGTATATACAAGGACTTAGTTAATACCAACCTATTCAACCCTCATGTTGTATATACCATTACATATTTCATTCATCCTTCACCACTTTTCATTCATCATCCACAACTCATTGACTTGGAACAATAAGAATCCATAGTGTCACTTGACTGATTTTAAAATGATGAGGATATTGGTGAATTAATAGGCCTAAGAGACAATATTCTACTTGGATATCATAAACAAGGTTTTTATATTAGATTTGTTCCTGATACCTACTTTAGAAAGTGTTGAAATTCATTTTCAAAAAAAATCAAACATTGAGGACCAAAATTGAAAACCTCTTTAATGTGCTTTTAGACCAAGGTAAAAATTAAAGAAAAAGGCCAGTCTCTTATTGAAAACTATTTTAGGTACCATCAAATGGGGGAATTCACCATTAATAAAATAAATATTGGTATAACATAAACTCCATAATAATACTTAGATCTAAAATTAGTGAAGAAGAACAATGGGACTTTGAAAAGATTGTCCAAAAATGTCTCGAGGCATTTGTTGCATGGCCCTTTCTAGCATTGAGTGATTTTGATTCACCCTATTTGGTATAATTAGATGAGCCATCCAAACCAAAGGAATTTTATGTTACTAACCAATTTACATATTTATTAAATCTCCTAGAATATGTTTCTACACTCCTCATGGAGGACACTTTTGAGGTCAACATTATAACACCAACCGATCCAAAGTGGATCAAATGATGCATGTCCCTCACTGAAGAGGAGCATGAAGTATTTATAGTCCTCCTTAGGGATTTAATTGAAATTTTTACATGGGTTTATGATGGCGTGCCAGGTTTGGATCCCACCTTGGTTGTGTATCATCTTTTTGTACATCTTGATGGCAAGCCAGTTAAGCAAAAATTAAGGAAGATGCATCCTCACATTACTATCTTAATCAAGAAAAAATGGATAAACTCTTAGATGATGTATGCATTATTATTATTTATTAATCATAGTGGATATCCAATATTTTTATATTCAACAAAAATATATATGGTATCTAATTATGCAATGATTTTTTGGACATTAATAAGGCATGTCTAAAGGATGACTTTCCTCTACTGAATATCGACATGGTTGTTGAATCCACAATTGGGTATAAAATACTTACCCTCATGGATGGTTTTTTAAGATATAATCAAATAAATATAACACCATAAGACCAATACAAGATAGTGTTCACCACCATTTGGGGAAAAATTTACTATTAGGTCATGCCATTTGGTCTTAATAATGCAAGGGTGAATTATCAACAGGACATGATAGTAATTTTTCATGAGATGATGCATGATATAGTAGAGGACTATGTTGATGATATCTTAGGTAAATCCAAGACCTTTTCCAAACATCCATATGTGATTTACAAGATATTTGAATGAATTTGAGAGTACAAGGTTAGACTCAATCCTAAAATGTGCATCTTTGGTGTAACTTTTGTAAAATTACTATTATTCATTGGCATTAAATTTGATCCATCCAAAATTAAGGCCATTACTGAGATGTCACCATCATCTACTTTAAATTAGCTTTGTATTTTATAGGGTAATATACAATCAATCAAATTTTTCATATCATAAATGGCTGACAAGTCCTATTCATTTACCCATGTACTAAATAAAGGCATTATTTTTTCATGGAATGTAGATTTACATAAGGTCTTCAACCAATTGAAAGAATATTTGGCCAATCCACCTATTTTATTACCACCCATCCCAGATAATCCATTACTAATCTATCTCTCTACAACTAAATATGTCATGGGGACACTATTATCATAACATGATGTGTAAGGGAAGGAATATTCTATATGTCACCTAAGCCACACATTATTCATGTATGAGCACAATTATACATTGATTGAAAAAACTTGTTTAGATATGGTCTTTATAGCACATAATTTTCACCATTACATATCAAATAATATGACCATTATCATGTTAGAGGTACAATAATGAAGCAGGGTGGTAGGGTGAATCAGTGATACAAGATAATCCAATTCAACTACCAATACATAAACATTCAAGACATAAAATCATGATTCATACAAATTAACCATTGCAATGAACAAGGAATATTTAGCATTATCAAGCACATAAAAAATGATATATGTGGGAAACCCTCTTGGGGGATAAAACCCACTAAACCCTGCAAGATGGACTATAGTTCTATAAAATAAGATCCAACATTTATAATATCACTAACTAATTAAGGAAAACACATTCCTTAGTTTAGTGATTCCCTGCTCCCATAAGGAGCAACTTCCCCTGTCTAGCTAAGCACCTACAATAACTAGAACTTTAGCAAGCTTTATCATGTAAGGAGGAACCAGCCCCCTAGGCAACCAAGCACCCACTCAGTTACCTTGAATATACCATCTTGAACACCTATTGATAATCTTCAACTGATGATGAACACCTTGGTTTTCACTCTTAACCTTCAGTCTTTCACCCAAATAGTCTCAAGGGCTCACTCACTCAATTTTCCTCTTCTAGTCTCATTAGGTCCAATGACCTATGTATCTACTTGCATCATCTTGATCAAATAAAAATGACTAATCTTATTTTCTCTCTAATGGTCCTCACTAAGCTATACCTTATATTTCAAAGTTTCTCTACTTTTATTAAATCTTCACTTTATCAACTCTTCATACACACTTAAACTTTCTCATACAAGCAATGCATCCAAACACCCTTTTGGATCAATCTAGACTTCTTCACTCATTCCAAATATACTAATCTACATGATCATTATTATGACGTAATAAATATACTAAAACTACTCTTTTATTTAGTCCATACATTGGGTACACTCCCTCTAATATCTTTCATTTGCCTCTATCTTTTTCTCTCTTGACACTTCATCATCACATCTAATTAGTTCAATTAGGACTTGTACTTATACCACCTCTTCCTTTAGTCCATCTTGGTTGGAAAATATTATTTACATATTCTAATCAAAATTAACATAGGTCAATACACATGTTACATGTAATAACCACACTCTTCACTGGTTGGTGATTACCTCATTAACCCCAAACCACCATTAGGTCTTGGTGAGACCTAAAACAATTAAGCCTTCATAATCACACATTGTATGTGAGACTAATTTTACAAACTTCATCCTTTAAAAATTCTTAGAAAACATCAAAACTATCTCACATATCCCATTTCTCACTCTCATATGGGTCTATGCCACTTGGAACACCAACTTAACACTTGAACCTACCAATTATGTCTCCTCGGTTTTTAGGCCTTCATAAATAGAAAACATAATCTCAAACTTATGGAGAAAATAATAGAATATCTCACATATAAATATGATTATATAATATGGGTGAAACCTTCAGGTCCTCTTCAGCTCCTTCATGTGTGTTATATACTTTAACATAGGCTCTAGTCACTCAAAACAACTCTCTTAAAATAACCACTCAAACTGGTCATATATAGACAAAATATAGTGAAGCTATTTTGACTCTCTATATCTGATTAGGGGAAAATAATGAAAACTAATTCCTTTTAATAATCCTTATATACTTATAGTACATCTCCATACTCATTCATTTTCTTAACTCTACTCATAACACCTTCAAATTACCTCTGTAAGATGGTCACTCAAACTACCAGTGCATTAAATAAACATAACCAAATTCTAAGTAATGTTCACATTGAAGATGGATTGTTCTAACATCAAAAATACACAAATTTAGTATTCATGGAGTGTAAAATACTCTCCAATATTTATTTCATCTTGAAACATTAAAATATTATGAAGAACAACTCAATTATCCATCTTAAGTCACTTGCAAAACATGGTCAAACACCAATTTAAATTTGGAGCTCAATATATTTGACTATACAAACATTAAAATATTCTAATAAACTTATCTAGAATATAATAGAATTCCTCTTCAACTTTTATTTTTACTTCATCAAGAAACTCATCCTAGATCAATATATATTATCAAAATATTTTAGACTAGTTTTTCCCTTTACTAATTCAAATACCAATGGTCACTAGTAAATACAAATATTGAAAACATATGTATTCATCTCATTTACTCACATATATTAAACAAATATGATCCATTTATCTCATTCTAAGTCTCCTAACTTTAACCTACATTTCTCATTATTTATCGTAGATCCTAGCTTCTAAGATCAAGCCACTTGGCACTCTCGTGTGCCTTCTAAACACATTGACTATTTGACTCAAATCAACTTCTACCACTTGGTAGCCCCATGTGCCTTCTAGGAATACTTTGGAATATTGAATTAATACACACTATTGGATCATAATCATCATGATCATGTGCTCAACATTTATCTCTATCTAATAGGTTTCACACTCGTTGTTAGATCTGTTTCTAAAATTTTGTGATTGTGGCACATGTCACTAACACATGCAATCTTGACTATTTGAATTTAAACCATGCCATTGGATCCTTATCTGATCAGATTAATTACTCATCATTATATCCTTGATCCCAAAAATTTGGATATGTATATAAACTTAGTGAAGACCTAAAATGTGAACCACATGATCATGTTTCATATGGGAATCCATCCATATATCAAACTGCTCATAAAACCTTTAAATGTTTGAAATACGATGTCATCAAACTACTTACTCAGCCTTATCTATCAAGATAACTACTTGATGTTTGGCATTCATATGATAATTTTTATGAATTTCATTCACTTCCATAAGCACTCTAAGTACTCATAACATCATATAGGTTCTCTATAACATGTCCATGCCAGCAATATCATCCATCAATTACCTCACTAAGCCAAACACTGAAGAACCATGTAGGAACATTGAAGCTCATTGAATCACACTTTTTCATTATCATTCTATCACACATGACACCTCATCAACATCCTTGGTCACCCTGGAGAAATCATTGACAAACCTCCAATAATCTCCCCCTTTGTCATTGATGTGAAACACCAATACAAAGCTTAGATTTAGACTCTAACTCTCTCTTCAAGTATTTTTTCCCCTTTGACCAAATGAAAAATTAGGCTCAACTCTTGATCATGCAGACCTAAAAAGACTTCATGGACCAATAATAGGAAAGGACCACCTCTGAGAAATGATAGAAATTCCCCCTAACATTCTACATACCTCTTCTTACCTTGAGCTTCTCAAACATGCTTCATGACTATACTCTTCTTTGATCATGCATAGATTTTATGAAGATAAATCATACATGAACATTGGAAAATATATGAACTTAACTTGAAAAAATTAAGAGGGACTCCTCATAACTCACCTAAGATTAGGCACCCTTTTGAGCATCTTCAGACCATTTCAAATAATGATGAATCAACATAATTGCCTTTATACCTTCTCTCACAAATTTTACTACACAGTATTCTAATCCTAGGACCTAACCATTTACAAATATCCCCCTTTGTTTATGCATGAGGATTCAATACCTTTTCAAAACATATGACTTGGTTTGTTCAAGTCACCATATCAATCTTCTTGAATTCACAATTGTAGCAAACTTTTTTATATCCCCACCATGATTAGAACATCTCATAGATATTTCCCCTCACATCATGCATAGATATTCAATAATTTCAAACTATCTAAGCTATCTCCCCATAACCCCATGCTTCACCTAGATATTGGCATAATCAGTAACTCTTCTTAAAGAGCTAGGTCTACCAGTAATTCTTAAACACTATCCACACTTCAGTCAAAAGTCTTATGGAAACATCTTATCTTAAGAATATTGTGACCTCCATGGTATAATTAACTTAACGTCTATATAACTCTAAGACCTTTTATATGATATAAAAAATGTGACAAGAAATTCTCCTCATACTATATATGAACCTTGTCTTTAGTCTTTCAACATTTAATCAACAAAAATTGACAAGTTCTTATCTTCAAGACCGAAAACCCTAAACACACATTGAGCACACTAGAACATGATCAACATACCTTTCTATGTAATATAATATTTTTACACTCACCATAATTGATTAGACACCAATAGATATTCATTTCTTAGATACAGATCTTTCACATATGGATTCATTCTTCATCACTTTAAACAACTAGACCATCCTTCAAATATTTGACCAAAACATTAACTTTAAGATCATTGTCCTTGAATATATCTTCTGAATCATTCCAACACAACACTTTGGAGAAAATTCATAAAAAATCATTTTCCCCCTTAGCCAAGAACATTTTAAAAATATATTTCTTGTCCTTCAACATCAACTAAAGATCAACTATCATCCACCATGCTTCTTATTGTTGTCAAGTGTCTCTTGGAAGCCTGGATAGAGACACCCTAACCCACAAAGTCGTAAAAAATGTGAAACTAGAATTTTCCCACAAATCCTCATATTCCTTCTCCTCCTTAGTCATTTAATACTAATATTTCTTCTTCTTATTATTAGGCTTAAGAGAAGTAACATGTGCATCCACTATAATATTATCCTTTTCTTCTAAGATTGGATTGGCAACATATGAAGATAACAAATATTCATGACATATCTTTTCAACTAAAGAAAGAACCTCATAAATAGACATTGAAAATTGATTTTCTTTGCATGAAACTTGTTTAAAAATAGAAGGATTTTCTCTTGGATCCATACATATCTCATAACTAGCCTCAATTATCACTTTGGCCTTTTCCTTGAGCTTGACTTGACTTGAATTTTGATTTTCCTTTTCTATCTAGACAAATGACACATTTTCATGGAATTTTCTATCCATACCTCTATCTGACCAACTGCTCTTCCTTATACAATTTCTTGCCTTATGACCAAAAAGCTTACATGTAAAGCAATGACCATGAAATGAATTTTCATACCTTATAGCATTTGGTTTCTTGATAGGTCATCTCATATTGAAATTGGTGCTTGCATCTTTCTTGTCTTAAGATGACCTCTATTTATCATTATTAGCCTTCTTTACCTTGACAACAAATTGCTCATGTTCATCCTTCAATGAATCTAGCTTGGTTTTCAATTGAATGCTCTCATCCTCTTTAGTTCTCATACTTGAACTTTCAGTCTCTAATTGAATTCTAAGAACTTGGATAGTCTCCTTATCCCTCTTATCTTATTTATCTATGTATCCTTCATTATACATGCTTGTTATTCAATTATCTTTATAGAATCAATATTAGACTTTAACTCATCATGATCACCTTGCTTTGAACTAAACTTGGCATTTGTCTCTTCTAATTGAGTTTTGATATGTCTGCATTTTTCCTATTTTGAACTCAAATTAGTCTTTATAACTCTTAATTTCACATGGTCATCTTTTTTTCTCTAACTATTTCACTTAATCTCTCAAACTTGGTTTGAAGATGACTTACTATTTCACTATGTTTCATGATCTGTTTGTTAAGATCCTCAAGCCTCATCTCATATTCATCATCCTTGGAATAAGAATTACTCTTCCTAGTCTCAATATGACTAATCTATTCTTCAATAATTTTGACCATTGATCTCAAATCAATATTTTCTTTCCTGAACTGCTTAGCCATATTTTTACCTTAGATCGCCTTCAAGTTGTTAAAATTGCACAGAAGGTCTTGATCTAATATCGATTATTAGAGGTACAATCACTGAGGGGGGGGTTAATCAATGATGAAAAAATAATCCAATTAAATTCATAAATATTAAACATCTAGAACATATAGTTATGATGCATATAAATTAACCATTATAATGAACGAGGAAGATATATAAATATCAAGCACATAACACATGATATATGTGAAAAACCCTTTTAAGGGATAAAACCCACTAAGCCCTAAAAGATGGATTATAGTCATATAAAAAAAAATCTAAAATTTATATCATCACCAAATAATTAAGGAACACCCATCCATTAGTTTATTGAGACATCAATCCCATAAGGAGCTACTGCTCCTGTCTAACTGAGCACCCATAACAACTAGACCTTTAACAAGCTTTATCTTGAAAGGAGGAACCAACCCCCTAAGAAACTAAGCACCCAATTAGATAAATTTAATAGATCATATTGAACACATATTTATACTATTAAACTAATGATTAACACCTTTTTTCTCACTCTTCACCTTCACTCTTTCACCCAAATAGTCTGAAGGGCTCACTCGCTCAATCTGCCTCTTCTAGGCTCATTAGGTCCAATGACCTATGTATCCACCTCAAATAGCTTGATCAAATAAACATGATTGATCCTCTTTGATCTCTCATGGTCCTCATTTACATGTACCTTATCTTTCAAATTTTATATACTTTTATTAACTCTTCACTTTCTCAACTCTTCATACACACTCAAACTTGCTCATACAAGTGATGCATCCAAACACCCTTTTGGATCACTCTAGACTTCTTCATTCATCCTTAATCTACTAATCTAAATAATAACTATTTTGAAATCATAAATATCTTAAACTTGATATATTATTCAATCCATCCACTAGGCACACTCCCTCTGATCTCTCTCCTTTGCCTCTATCTCTGCTCTCTTGGCACTTCCTCATCACATCCAATTAGTCCAATTAGACCTTGTACTTATATTAATCTCTTCCTTAATCCATATTGGCCAGCCAATATAGTTCAAATATTTTAAACACACTTAACATATGTCCATACATATTTTACATGTGATAACCACACTCTTCACGGGTCGGTCATTACCTCATTAGCCTCAAACCACCATTAGGTCTTGGTGAGACCTAAAACAATTAGGCCATTATGCTCACACATTACATGTGAGACTAATTGGACCACCTTCATACTTTACCAATTCCTTGAAAACATAAAAAATATTTTTAATATCCAATTTATCAATCTCATATGGGTCCATTCCACCTGGAATGCCAACTCAACATTTGAACCTACCAATTAGGTCTCCTCTATCTTTAGGCCTTCATACATAAAAAACACAGTCTCAAACTTTTGAATCAAATAATAAAATATTTCACATAGATATGTGATTAAATAATATGGGTGAAACATTTAGGTCCTTTTTAATTACTTCATGTGCTTTAGATACTTCAACATAAGTTCTAAGCACTCAAAACAACTCTCTCAAAATGACCACTTAGACTAGTCATATACAGTCAAAATATAATCAATCTATTTTAACTCTCCATATCTGATAAATGGCATATCATGAAAAATAATTCCTTATAATAATTCTTAAAGAATTATATAACATATAAATACTCATTTTATTCCTTAACTCTACTCATAACACCTTCAACTTACCTTTGTAAGATGGTCACTCAAACTGGTAGTGCATTCAACAAACATAGTCAACTTCTAAACAATTGTTCACACTAAATATGGATTGTTAAAACCTAATAAATCTGCATATATATTAATAATGGACTATAAAATACTCTCAAATATTTATTTCATCTTTAAACATAAAAATACTATAAAGAACAACTCAATTATCCTTCTCGGGTCACTTGAAGAACATGGTTAAACACATAGTCAAGTTTGGATCTCAATATATTTTACTATACAAATAGTAAAATATTATAATAAATTATATGTAATATCATTGAAGTTCTCTTAAATTTTTTTTTCTAATTCATCAATAAATTCATCCTATATCAAAATATATTAGCAAAATATTGTAGACTAGTTTTTCCTTTGCTAATTCAAATACCAACGGTCACTAGTAAATCCAAATATTACAGACACATGTATTCATCTCATGTCCTAGAATATATTTAAGAAATATGATTCATTGATATATTTATAATTATCCTAACTTTAACCTTCATCACTCACCATTTATCTTAGATCCTATCTTTTGAGATCAAGCCACTTGGCACTCGTGCATGCCTTCTAAACACATTGACTATTTGAATCGAATGAGCTTATACCACTTGGTACCCTCGCATGCCTTCTGAGCATTCTTTGACATATTAAATTAATACACACCATTGTATCATAATCTAAAAAATCAATTTCTCATCATTGATCTTTATCTAATAGGTTTCATGCTCATGATTAGATATGCTACTCACCTTTCATAGGGGAATCCATCCATGTATCAAACTGATCCTAAAACCTTCACACATATGAAATAATATGACATTAAATTTACTAATAATCCCTATATTTCAAGATTAATACTTGATATTAGACATTAATATGACTACCCTAAGGAATTATGTTCACTTCCATAAGCACTCTATGTACTCATAACCACCCATAGGGTCTCTGCAACATGTCCATACCAATAATATCATACATCAATTACCTCACTAATTCAAACATTGAATAACCATGCAAGAAAATTGAATCTAATTTAATCACACTTTTTCATTATTAATCTAGCACATATGACACCTCATCAACATCCTCGGTCACTTTGGAGACATCATTGATAAACATCCAACATATCATTGCCAAAGTAGATCTGCTTAAGTATCTACTTTCAAAAATAGATTTATAGGGCCATATAGCTAAATGAATTATGATTCTAAGTGAGTTTAAGATTGAATATGCTAACTAAAATTCCATCAAAGGATAGATTATTATAGATTAGCTTGCAGAAGCTCCTCTTCTTGAGACTCAACCACTTACATATGGGTTTTCACATGAGTCTATCATGACTGTAGTAGAATCACCACTTGAAGAGAAACAATGAAAGTTTTATTTTGATAGTTCTTTCATGTCTCATGGATCAATAATAGGATTGTTATTCATAACACCATAAGAGGATCTCACTCTTAAGTCCTTCTATATCAACTTTCGTTGTACCAGTAACATTACTGAGTATGAATCACTCATTTTAGGGTTTTGTTTATTAGTATAATAGAACATTCAACATATATTATTTTATGGATATTCACAACTTCTCATTAATCAGATAATAGACCAATTCTAGACTAAGGATAAAAAACTAGTACCCTTTAAATCCATGGTGGACACTCTCAAGCAAAATATTACCCATCTTCAGTTTGAAAAAATACCTTAGGATAAAAATAAAACACCCGATGCAATGGATACAATTGGTTATAAATTATTTACATCACAAATAAGGAAGGATATTATCAGTTCCTCTTTGAACATCTTATACCTCCATCTCATGAACGTTTGATTATCAAGATGATCTGTGATATTATTAGTCATAGTTATACCTAGTATTCCAAACTATATAATTACCTTCAACATCAAGTCATTCCAATAGACATTTCCTATAAACATTAAAAATCATTCACCCATGAAGCCTCTATTTATACCTTACTTGGACCTATGCTCTATCATAAAATATTTGATGTAAATTTTCTTCACTATTTAACCTCATCAGAATTTGGACTAGCATTGAGGGAAGTTCATGAAAGGGTTTGTGGGGCCCACACTAGTGGGGTCATCCTTACCAAAAAGACATTGTGTATTAGTTATTATTGGTTGACCATGGAAGCAGATGTAGTTTCTCATGTTAAAAGGAGTAAACAATGCCATAAGCATGCCAATTTGATTCATGCTCCAACCCAAACACTCAATCCAATGACTATGCCATGGTTATTTTCAGCATGGGGATTCAATCTTGTAGGAAATATTAACCCTACTTCCTCATGTGGCCATAAACATATCCTTACCACCATAAAGTACTTCACTAAAGGGGTAGAAGACATTTCCCTCACTTACATGATAGGCAAGCAAAACTTCAAACTCATTTTCAACCACCTCATATGTTGTTATGGTATCCCCTCCAACATTATATTTGATAATGGTAGTTCATTCAAAAACAAGGATGTCAAATCCCTTTGTGTTGAATACGACATTACTCAAAATTTCTCCATTGCATATTACCTTTAAGGTAATGGCCAAGAAGAAGCATCTAACAATATCAATGTTAAAATTATTAAGAAGAACATCAATGATGTTGGTCATGATTGGCACTTACAACTCTTTTGTGGCCTTTGGGATTACCAGACTAATTTTTGCACTTAATTAGGAGTTTCACCTTATTCCATAGTTTATAGCAATGAGGCCATTTTTTATATCGATGTCAAGTTTACTTATCTACACATTTCATTAAAACATACCTTGATGATGAGGATTAAAAATTAACTCATTTGCAAGAGCTAGAATTAATGGATGAAAAATACTTGGCAGCTATGAATAGTCTTCAAGCATACCAGAATTGGTTACATGGTCAATATAATAGGCATGTGAAACACATAGAATTTAAACTTGGTGATCTTGTACTCAAAGAAAACCATAAGAACACCAATGTTGAATACAAGAAAAAGGGCAAGTTTAAGCCTAATTGGTTGGGACCTTATGTGATTTTTAATAACTATGTCTTTGGAAAATACATGTTAGGTATACTATAATACATATCAAGTGATTTTTTGCTTGAGTGAATTGAGGTATGTCTATGAGGATTGTTTAAGTTGTGTCATAACATCAACATTTGTATATTATACCATATACCTTTTCTCATGTACCTTCCCTATTGGCCAAATTTTGTTTTACCTCCCCTGTTACCATTTTGACCTTGGTTATGATTCATTGATACTTTAGACTTATTTAGTGGTTGAATTTAGATGCAGTTTTAGTGGATGATTTAGTCTTACTACTCTTTGAGCAAGTTCATTCATAAAGGAGCAGTATCTTGGGGGCAGTATGATAGTAGTCTAACAATTGCATCCTTCATTTTAGAAAATATTCTATATGACTTTCTTATGTCATTTTTTCATATAGCCTAGGGTAAACTTGCATGTGCCATTATTTCCGATATCTTATAAGTAACCTTTTACCATGCCTTGCCTTACCATTGTTTCATACTCTACCATTTATTATTCATAAATGTGTTGTTACTTAGTCATATTCATCATTATTAGAGAAATGCAGTGGCTTGAGTTCTATTTGGACTATGTAGGCAATGTTTAGTGTTTTATGAGCTCAACTTGACCACCCTTATTCCAACATTCTCACCATTTTATGAGAAACCTAAGCCAAGTTCTCACCATTTTATGAGCTTTACCCATTTTGTATCTCTTAATCCTCCATAGAGTTGATATGTAAAAAATACCTAAAATATTCAAAACAATAACAAAAACCTAAACATTTGAAAATATCTTACAATATCCTAGAGATATATACAACCCTAATATCCAAAAATATTTGTCTTATCCTAAACCTAGTCAACAATCTTCAATCCACCCAATTTGGGGCACCTTAGTCTTTGAGCCAATTATTTTATAAATAATTGGGATGTGTCCTTCCTAAATAATATCTACAGGAGAAAATTCATGTTTTTTTCCCATTCACACTTTTAGACAAAGTATCTTTGGGGGTGTGTCCTTCCCTTTGTATGTATTCTTGCTTAGAGGCACCATCCAATTTGTAATTTTAGGCCAAGCCTATAGCTTTCACCTCAGTGGGTAAAATAAAATCATGCAACTTATAATAGGATATCTTATCCCCACATGTTGTTCCCTTTCATATAGCCTTACTTAGGGGCACCATCCATTTATCATTTCATTGAGCCTTCACACATATGTATTGACTTGTTTGATGACAATATGCTTTATGTTACTTTTAGTTTCAATATTTACCTTGTCATACCATTACTTGTACCATTTTCCTATTTAAAACTTTATGTTACTTAGTCATATTCCTCATTGTTGGGATAAATGTAGTGCCTTGAGGTCCATTTGGACTATGTGGGTAGTGCTCAATGTTTTCTAAGGTCAACTCAGCACCTTTATTCTAACACTCTTGTCATTTTATGATTAATTTAAGCCAATGCTCTCATTGTTTTATGAGAAATTGGAGTCATTCTCTCAAAAATTTATTAGTCACTTTTATGGGTGTTTGTGCATTTTAAATTAATGTACTAATGCATCTTAGACCTCTAACACTCTCTCTAGTTTATGATCTTATTCTCATTCTAAACCTTAAATATAGTGAACACTATGAATTATCAACCAAGTTCATCTATGAAAACTTGACATTTGTCTTTCAGTATGGATTTAACCTAAACCATGCTCTTGGTATTTCACAATTTCTTGTGCTTGACATTCTCATAATCATTAGCATCAACCCCTTTCATTTTATGATCTCACCATTTTTTGAACCCATTCCTACTTTATTATATGATAAATCTATTTTACTTGTCATCAAATTTCTTCTATCCACATCCTATGAGAAATACATTTGGCCTAAAGTACATGTTATAACTTGTGTCTATGGGACTATTTAGGCAATGTTCAATTTCCAAGTGTATTCAGAAATAACTTGACCATCCCTTCCTTATTCTTCCATTCCCTCTATCCATTCTAGTACTATTGTTCCATGTAGCCTATGGGAAACCTTTATCGATCCTACCTATGTCATTGTTCCCTATAGCCGAGGGGTAACATTTAACACTATACCTATGCCATTATTCCCTATAGCTTAGGGGAAATATTTGTCATTTTACCTATGTCATTTATCCCTATAAGCCTAGGGGCCATCTTTGTGCCAATCATAACACTTATATTATACATACACAAATAGTTACATTTATTATTTCTTTATTTTCTATATATTAGTTGTTTGTTCATTTGCATTAACTTAGGTTGTCTATTGCTATTACTTTAACTTAATTATTTATTGCATATATCATAGCTTATTTATTGATTCATTGTTCCTTAGATTATGTTTTATATTTCAATTTCTTAAACTTGTTTTTTTATTGCATTGCTTTATATTTTTTGTTCATTTTATTTGCCTTAGTTTATTTGTTAACTTCATTTTTCTTTTTTCACTAGTTGATGACTAACATTGTTTCTTTCAACAGTGTTTTTCTTTCTTTAGATTTTTTGTTTTCTCTTTATTTTATTGGTTTATTTATTTTAATTAGTTGTTGACTAACTTATTTTTCTTGTGCTTTCTTTTCCTTGATTATCATAGGTTTATTACAATTTATTTTGTACTTGAGTCTTGATTAACCATATATTGTATTTAAGTTGTGAATATTTTGTGTTCATTCCTACACTTGATTTATTGCATTATATTTACCCTTGGGATTTGATTATTAATATATTACACCTAAGTGGTTTATTTTTGAATTTAAATTAAGTTTTTCATGCTTAGGATAAAAATTATTCATATAGCTATCTATAACTATGATGCATACTATCACAAGCTACAAAAATATCAGGCCAAATGGAGCTATCAAATGATGTTATAAATAATAATTACACTTGCTCACAAATAGACCAAACCTACCTAAACAAATTAAAACTAATAATAACCAAATCACAGTGACTATATTATGTTCTAATACATATGCTTAAATTTTAATAATAATAGACTACTATTCCACAACATAAACATATAAAATCAAAGTCCAACATATCATATACATGGAATACAGTGAATGAAAGAGTATACATGTTTAATGGAAATAAAAATCAATAGTGAAAATTAGTCACATCTAAGCATAAAGTCATAGCCAATCAGGATGAAGTAAATAAATTGAGCATTGCATATATATCAAAATGAATAGCATTCCATGTAAAAGTCTATAAACCAAATATGAGTGTCATATATCTTAAAAAACAATGTCATATACAATATGATTATATACATGTCATAATGCAAAAATACAAAAAAAATTAGAGTTATGCAACATCAGGTCTGACTCTATGAGTCCATAAGTCTTGTAAGAGGTGGTCCTAGTGATCTTGGTGGTGGTGGTGGTCATGGTTGTTTTATTGATTGACTTAATTTTATTATCCCATGTGTCCTACTCCTAGATCAAGATGACCTATTATTAATCATATTTGTATCCCATACCTCAAATGTAAGAATGCATTGATCTCTCAAGACTATAATCTCATAGGTCTATGAATAGTAGGAGGAATCATCCTTAGCATGAAGGCTATCTAAAATTATCTTGGAAAACCTTTCTTATGAGTTAGCACCCTGTGCCTCATCCTACTCGCATTGAAGCCTTTGAACATTTGATGAGGCCTA
The DNA here is from genome assembly GCA_037957365.1 of Torreya grandis. NCBI lineage: Eukaryota > Viridiplantae > Streptophyta > Pinopsida > Cupressales > Taxaceae > Torreya > Torreya grandis. The sequence goes on from JARHVA010000515.1 coordinate 3,212,102, forward strand.
GTCTCTCTTTGATAGGATTTGATCCCTCTCTACCTATATCTGTACATGTGCTTATGTCATCCATACCTCTATCTTCATCCATTCAATATCCAAATAAAGAGCAGTAATCTAACCATCTATGTGGGTCACATGAGCTTTTACATGTCCAACTCTCATCTATAGGCACTAAATATCACCAACCTTAGCCATAATCTCCTCCTCTAACATGGAACTATCCCTAGTTACTCTAATTTTACTAGATCGCCCTGCTTATCTTGGATCTATAGAAGCACCTAGTATGCATGTTGAGTTGAGGTCTACCATGATAACCTATGTATAATCCCCATCAAACCCCCCATTGTCTCCATCATCATCATTCCCACCCCTACCATTATTCCAAATACTATCAATGCTACTATAACCACTACTCATCTTAGACTCAACCTCACTCTCCTAATCTATATCTATTTTATTACCACCCCAACTTATACCTACACATCATATACATGGATAGCCTATACCTGTATAGCTTGTACCTATCCATCATGAACTTATCATATTGCTTGAACTAGTATTGTAAATATCAAAGGAAAAATGTATGCCCTCTATAGAACATAAGCCAACATCACACCTGCATCTTCTAGGACACCAACATAGGTCCATAGAATCCATGTAACTCTCTCATAACTACCCATAATCATGTTCATAGGAATCATTTGACTTACATGACTAATCTTTTGCATATTGTGTGTAAATAATCTCAAGTCAATAAGGATAACTTGTAGCATTCCAAACTACCATAGTACTCTATCAAGCTTGTACTCCTTGATATTATGTACTTATCTACCTATTAGAAAGCATCAAGTAGTCATGAATAGTATGTACCAATCATCATGTAACCACTTTAACTTATAAGGTAAGTAAGGCTGCCAAATGAAGAACCCAACCGTTAACTCATCTAACATGTGATGATAGAAGTATATCTTCCTACATTGTCTTTTATGGCCTGCTCCTATCTAAACCCATCCATGTACCACTAGATCATAGGGGTCTCATAACCATCTCTATCCAATTGGTCTCTTGATATTTATGTGCTCCCATCCCCAAACCTAGAGTAAAGTGGAGGCATCAATACTCTAGCTTCTTTGATAGGCCATAATGTGCAAAAATATATAAATTTGGTTATTTCATCAATCATATACAAGATCACTCTGCTTAGGTCTATATGAAATAATTTATTGCTCTTGATAAGAAAAAATATGTCACTGACAATAACCATAAGAATGATCTCTTTATCAATTAATGTTGATGGTGATGGATCTTCTGAGAGAAGGTCATCTAGTTGAATATAAATGTAGGTCTCCAGTAGATCAATGTCCACCTTCCCATGGACCATGGGATTGTCTCTATAACCATTCAAGTCATCTAATATAGCCATACCTCTGGCCTCTCATCCTTTCCTATCGACAAGTGGAAAGTATAAGTTTGCAAGTACCATCACTCCACAAGTACACTCAAATAGGCCTAATTTTATATGATTATGGGCATTCGATCTATGTCATGTAAACCTAAAATGTGAAATAATGCCACAATATCCTCCATCTAAATCTATAGAGTACGTAAGTAGTGATAATACCAATCATGCACCAAAAATACCTCAAGCTACTCCTACAACCACATATAACTCTACATTAGTTAGTGCTACTATCTAGCCAATGCCTTCCTATGCTTATTTTCCTTAAAGTTTCCCTAATTGGTGATTTTGATAAATTCTCCATTTTCCCTTGAAATTATGGAAAATTTACCATTTTCATTTTTCACAAAAATGGTGACTTCACCTATTTTAGAAAAATTTGCCAATTTGGCATTTTCCATAGAAAATCAATGACGTTGCCATTTTCATTTTGTACAAAACTGGTTACTTCACTTATTTTTGGAAAAATCACCAAAATGGTGATTTCCACCAGATTTTGGTGAAGTTTCCAAAAGGTGGAGGGTGAAGCCACCATTTGCCTTGCCACCCAAATGGTAACTTTACTTGTTTTCCTCTAAACCCTAGCAATAAATGCATAATAAATACTCAAAAGGCTCAAGTGAGGTGAATTATTAGTGGCTCATCATGTGGTGGTCACCTATACTCCCTCACCCAGTCACTCACATGCCTTCATCCTCATCCATGCACCATTTTTGGTCTCCTCTCTCTTACTAGGTCAAAGCTCCAATTTGCATATGGTTTGGATGGAAATGAAAATGTTCACCATATGGGGTGAATATATAGCTTGAAAACTAATGTTTTCAACCCTAATACCCAAGGTTTTTCCCATTCATTCTAAGAGGTCATATTAATACCATTTTTATCACTAGACCATGTTATTGGGCCTTCTAGAGACCTATTTAACAACATTATTTTCTAGTCATACCACATGCTAATTTGAGCATGCATCCTCATACTAGCCAGTACATTAGATTCAATTTATTATTCTATGTCATCTCATCATTTATTTTTATTAAATATTTATTGCATGAACTTCTTTTTACCAATTTGCTTAGATAAAATAAATTATTTTGTCTGGTTAATGATCTATTATGCCTTACTAATGGAAAATATATTTTATTCCATGAGCAATATGCCCTTCTAGGTCAAATCATTGTGCTAATGATTATAACCACCTTTAGGTATATCATTATTTTCACCCATTCACCCTATAGGGGAAAATAATTGTGCCATTGATTAAAATCACCTTTGGTCAAATCAATATTTCAACATCCATTAATACTAGACCATGTTGTTTTTTCTTTTTGAGGGCACATTCAATAACACTATTTGACACCTGGTCCCTCAAGGGGGCATCCAAGGCTCATAAATTGCCTTATAAGGCATTAACCAAATCTTTTAAATTTTTAACATAATGACTTTTTCATTATTTGATAAGATGTTATTGTGCCTATGTCTTACAAAAACTACTAAATTGGGGGAAAAATATAGACATTCATTTTCAGACACATCCATGTCTAAGTAGACTTCAGATTGATTTCTACCAAACTATGTAAATTAAGCCTAGAAATAATTGAACATCCTAAATTCATCCATGAATTATACATAATTGCTCAAAATTACATTAAATCATACCTATTTGGGGTATTACCCTATACGTAATAATAACCTCTCATAGATTCATCCCTAGTCAACTTGCAACCATGTAAACTAACATTTTCAACCAGTTAAGCATGACACTGAATCCAATTCTTGAAATGATTAAAATACTAAGCATAATTGATTAAACAAGAAAATCAAAGTAAATCCTTAGTTAAATAATATATTTTAAATTAGTGAATTTGTAATTTTCAAAAAATAGAATTTCAACAAATATTACAGGGAAATGAGGTCATGATGATGTCACCATTCTCAAAGTCAAGAATTACAAAATAGCAACATAAATTCCTTGAAAATGATAAATGTTGAGACATGTCTCCATAAATGAATAATTAAGAATATTATTTATTTCATTTGGGCTCCCAAGTCTAATCCAAGGTTAGCCTAAACCTAATCACACATAGGTTGGGGGTTAGTTTGAAACCTACAAATATAAAATCTCATGACTACATACAACAAGCTCTTTTATCTAAAGTTATTATGCAAAATTTATAATATAAGCTTCATATACCAATACATACCAAGAACAAAACCATAATGCACAAAGGGGAGGTGTCACCCACAAAACAAGAGCATCGATGAAGGCCCCATTTGGACACAAGCTCAGTACAATCCAACTACCTATCTCAATAAGTGATTCAGAGCTACAAGGAAGGCAAAAGGGATTTGTCTTTTGTTCTTCTAGTTGTGTTGTGTTTTGTCTTTTTTATATCTATGCTTTGGAATGTTCTGTCTTAAGCTTATTTTTCATTCTACTAACAAGTGACTAATGAATTTTTCCCTTGGATTCATATTGTATACAATGTGGACCCCCCCACCCCACCATCTCATTGGGTAAATATTTCTTGTACTTGTTTTCCATAGCCTTAGATAAAGTTTCTTAGTTTAATAGTAATTAATTGATGTCAATATCTTGCATTGTAATGTGGTATTCTCTTTGGTTGCCATCTCTAGTGTCTGTAAACATGTCTCGTGCTTATTATCTGAACCTCCATATTATCCATTTTGGTATTAAATAAATTTCCATAATCCATCATATATTAATAAATAAGTATGTTATGAATTTTATTTTTCTTTGTATTATTCTTGTACACTTATCCATTTATCCCACTTTGCTTTGGAAAGAATCTTGTGAGCACTAAAATTGGCAGAAGAAATGTTGAGTTCCCTTTCTATTTTTTTCAAATTTTTTTTTCTTGTCTTGGGTCCACATAGGTCATCTATTGTAGGGAAAATAGGTATCTACATCTCCTATAGTTTATGCAGCTTCTCTACTTGTTATTTGTAATCAATTATTTTTACTTGGTTTTCCCTAATAGTGGACACAATAATTATTCCTCATACTCTTCTATAACCTATGCCTTGATGAGGATTTTATTCACTATGACTCCTACATGGATAATGAAATTTTAAATTATCTCCTTCAATTTTTCCTCTATTGGCCATGTTGTATCAGTATCTTACTATGGCCTAGCATTGGTTAAGGCCATGAGATACATTTTTTATGTCTTCTTCTAAGTTCACACACTATGCCATCCAATATATTTTGGCACTCTAGATCATAGTTTCCCCAAAAAATTAATTCTCTATTGGTATGATATTTTATAGGGATATTGTAATATATCCTCTTATGGTAGGATGGAAAAAACTTTGTCACACCATAATATTATATGTCAGTTAGATGGTAGGAATTGTTTGTGTGAAGTACATGGCTAAAACCAATAGGAAGGAACCATAGCATAAATAATATGTAACTTTATTTATCTTTTTGATATTTTCTTTGTATTTCTCATAAAGTGTGGTATCAAGGTCATATTTCATGCTAGTACTAACCATGTCCCATAAAATTTGCAAATTTTTTGTAGTAGTAGAATCTTATTAGTTGGTGTAGTATACTTTTCATGAAATTTATTTGGTGGTAATTCAAAACCTAGATATATTGATTCCTTTAATAGAGATGGAATGTTGATTGGGTAGTATTCAGTAGATTATGAGTGTTACTACTAATTTTTTTCTCACATATTTCTTTTTCTCATACTTATGGGAGCTATGGCCCTAGTTCAGTAGCTTTGTAACTACATGAATGACCACCAGTGTGATGTAATATGGTTGATCCAAATAAAATATATCTTCATGTTCCTTGCTTAGTAGTACCTTAGTGTCACTCTCAATGATCCCAAATAAAGGGAATCAACTCCAAACATCTAATTGCATCATCAGAATGATACTGTACTCTACCATATATTCGAGCTGATATGTTTTTGGGTTCCCCTATAATATTGTCGTCCTATATCACTTTATAACATGATAAATTTTTAAAAATTAGAATGGATTTATTTATTAGTGTCTCCATAGTGGGATACTAGGGCAATAACAATTAAAAGTGGTCCACAAAGATTTGTGAGCTCAAAATTTGCATAATGTCTCTTATACTTAAGTTTCTTAATTTGTTACATGCTAATGAATTGGGTCACCTTCATCTTGTGTTATATTATATCTTAAAATTATCTATAGAGTATGTGTTATTCATTTAAAATTTTTACAATGTGTTATTATCATGGATATTTTAGGTTTGTTTGTTAGGTAAAACCCTTGATATATAGATTTCCTAATATGGTCATTCACTATAGTTAAAATAGTTATTTCTACCTACATTTAATACCTTTGACCACCTTTACCTACCTCTCTTACCCTTTTTTATTAATGGTGTTTTAATTTTATACTTCTTCATTTATTTGCATTCTTATCTATTGCATCATCATTTACTTCCATTAATTGTTTTCATATTTCCTACCAACCACTCACTTGTGTTCAATTTAGTTGTATTTTCATTTTCAAATGATCTGCAAATTACATCATTGTGTGGAAAAAAATGTATCTAAACTTTTTATTTAAATGGGATATCCTTCACCACTTTTATCTTCCTCCTTTTTCTAAAATTTGTAATCCTATTTAAATCCTAATGTTTTCTTACCAATGTGTTTTTATCCTTGTAGTCTCTTTTACTCTAATATATATATATATATATATATATATATATATATATATATATATATATATATATATATATATATATATATATATATATATATATATATATATGTATGTATATATATATATATATATATATATATATATATATATATATATATATATATATATATATATGTATGTATGTATATATATAATGTTTTTATTTTAATTACATATTATAATTTTTAAAACTATTTTTATGTTTTTCATATTTTTAAAATCATTTTTTATGTTTTTCTATTTTTTTCCATCAGCCTTGATTTTTCTAACCCTATTCTTTCTTAGGGGAGGGTGGCAGGGGTGAGGCAGGTCGAGGGAGTAACATGATAAACAATCAAAACTTTGATGTTTGAAATTTAATACAACAATATCATTATTCAACTCATTTGAATGGATTTATAGGGAAATTATATACCTTAACCTATGGTATCTTTTGTGATAGCATTTCACCATAGCTATTTGTAGTGTAATGTTTTAAACATGCATTGTTCACAAATTATTTTCTTAATGTTCTTAAAAGGATTTTATTTTTAATTTATAACGAGTATAATATTTCCTTAATGTATGGACCTAGACATCTTAGCTTTATTTTACCTATTTTATTGTATTTATTGTCATAAAGTAATAATTTATCTTGTAAATGGAATTATTTTTACCTTAACGTGCTTGTCATGCCATGTTACCTGACATATTTTTTCTTGTGTCTAATTATAGGTAGCTAAGAATCCTTTTTCTTCCAATTTTTCTAGTTTTATTAGTCTTTTCTACAACTTGTTTAACTTGAATGTTACCTCTATTTTTAAGCTACTTAGGATACATTTCATCAGTATTGTGGGTTCCAATCCATGCACTAGTTGAACAAGTAGTATTTGGTTATCCATTTTTATGTTATGTGGTAAGATGAAAGCATTGCAGGTATCTTTGTGTCCAAATATACAATATCTATGTTGCATACCTTGCTTAATAATTTTTAAAAAACATTATTAAATGTCTCTACCACTTCATTCTCCTATGGATGGTATGAAGTAATTTGATTTTGTTGGGTTCATAAATTTTTTCATAACTCTTAAATAGTATTATTAATAAAAACAAATCCCTGATCATTCATTATACTGAGAAGGCATCTAAATTGGGTAATAATATTATCATATAAAAACTATGTCAATATTTTAGTTGTACAATATTTTTCAGGTAGAGTTTTGGTCCATTTGGTTATGTATTCCATACATGTGATGATAAATCTCGCATTACTTCTCCATGCATCAATTTTGATAGGAGCAATAAATTCAACATCCCATTTTTTAAATGGAACTAATGTTAATACTATTCATAGTGGAATTTCATCTCACACATTGGGTTTCCATGCCCTTTATCATGTATCACAATTTATAACATATTTATGGGAATCTTTAACATCGTTAGCCACCATAGTCCAGCTACCATCATATTTTTAGCAATAGCTTCCCCTAAGTTTTTTACACTTGCTATGTCATCTTTCACTTATCTTATGGTATTTTATCCTTCATGTAATAAGGCTACTCTTATCAAAACCTCATCCCTTCCTTTTTTATATAAATTTTCCTCAATAAGTGTAAATGGAAAGACTTGTATCATCAGTGTTTTATAATCCATTTTACTGTACTCTTCAATAAATTCTCCACTAGTAAGGAATAAATAAATACTTATCATATATTTAGGGATTGTCTCAATGCAAAAAATATGAGCTTTGAAGAACCCATCTTCGATTGGGCCCACATACTCTCCTATGGTAATTTATAATAGATATTTGGGTCCATTGATTATTATTCTACAATTTAATGTGATTTTGAATTCAAATTCTTAAGAAATCATTAACCAATGACATATTTTCCTTTGTATGATTGGTATTTTGATAAGGTATTTTTGGGATTCATGTTAAATTAATGTTTAATGCCACTAGAGTATAGTATAAAGACCTATGTATCATCTTGTAAAACCATTTGTATCCATGCCCAAGGTCATGATCATACTGAGCAAGAGAAACTTTGTCTTGAGTTGATTATTTGCACTAAAGGAGCTCGAGGAGATCCTTTAGACCAAAATGGCACCTTTCTTACCTATCTTTTCCTGGGGATGTCTTTTTAGGGTCTATGTCATTACTATGAACCTTCTTAGTGCCTTTATCTACCTTATAACTCCATATTTCCCATAAAAGTGGAAACTAGGGTCTTGAAGGATCATGGAGGGTTTTAGGCATACATAGAATCTTGACTAAGTTTAGATGCAAAAGGACATCTCTAGGTGATCTTAGTAGACAAAGTTCCCTTTTTATCACTATTTAAAGATCCCAAGTCCTCATAAATGTTTTATTGAAGTTCTCATCATCTTTTTTATATCCTTTAAGTTTCCATCTCCCCTCAACAAATAAACCTTCTATATACACAGGTTTGTAGGTGCAGGTTTAGGCCTACTAGGCTTTCACCTTTAGATTTAAGGTTCTTAAAAAGGGTTTTAATGTTTTTATAATCCTTGAAAAAATTATGGAATTCATTCATGTTCTTCCTTCACTTTCTAATCTCTATTCTCACTCAAGATACCACACTATCTTCCAAATTTTAGAAGAAGACTTGGAACTTTCATTAAATCTACAGGGGTCTAAGATGTTAGATTTTAAAACATATCTTTAACTCAAAATTTGTCCTTTATCTAACATGAACATATATCCATAATTTTTTTCATGATTTCCACCTTTTATTTATCCTATGAAATTTAAACTCCAAGCAAGATTCATTTTATTTCATGTGAAAAAGAGACCTACAGGTTTACAGACCTATAGGTCAACATTTTCATTACATGAAGGATTTTATGATATATATTTTGATCACCCTAATCATAAAAACACTATTCCAATATCCCACAACACTTTCATGATGTCATGATGCTATTACCTGCCTAGTGATTCACATTTAGACATTTTCAATTCACCTACGTGTAGGGAGGCTTATGCATAGTCTCAAACACTTTATGACAGTAGACTTCTCTTGATGAGTTTGTGATGAGAGAGTAAAACTTGCTAGAGTCAAACTAGATATCTGATATGACATTGCATTTCACATGAAACCACTTCACCTCATTGGTTTCTTGAGGTTCATAGCCAAGACCCCGTTGCTCTCCTACTTGCAAGTTACACCTTCTTTTGGTGAGTCATGAGAACATGACTTTTTTTGCCCTTTTTTAATTCATGGTAATGGTTTTAAGAGATTAAAATAGACTAAAATAACTCAAAACACTACAATGTCCATCTATAATTTACATCATGTAACATAAGACCCTCAAAATATCAAGGCTTTGTTTGCACATTCATGGTTGATGGGTACTAGTGGGAATCTGCAAGTTGTTATCATGTTGAGAAACTTGTGGGTGTGGATTGGGCATATAAAAACATTAATGGACATGTAATTGCATTGAATAGAGTGAAAATATGGTGGGAGACCATTCACATTCTTTCAAATGTTGAAAACCCTAGATCATCAAGAGACCATGATATTTAGCTTACAAATTGTACAAAAGTGGAGGTTTTTTGTCCTCTTGAGCTCATATATTCCAATGAGGCTTGGATAATTATGTGTAATGGTTAAACAGACCCTATATAACCTCTACAATTTCAATCATGCTTCCAACTAGCCTCAAACTATCTTTTCAATGAGAAAAATTGAGCATATAGGTTTTATGTAGGGTTTAAGACCACCCTGTCTTCTTAAGGATTTTTCATGAAGAAGGGGCCACCAATATGATAAATATTCCCATGTATTTTAATACCATTAGGAATCCCTCCTATTCCCAAGAGTTTAGACCAACACTCTCTTTCTTCTGTACAGAAATGAGCATATAAAGTTAACCATTGCCAGTCTACCAAGAAGTTGATGGAGGTTTTGATTTAAATTTTAGCTTCTTAGGACCTGTGAAAGCTTAAAATTCATGGAGATGACTTGATGAAGGTGAAGAGACATCCTAAAAAAAATTTCACATGAAAATGAGCTCTCTAAGTCCATACAAGTTCCTAAAACTACCTACAAAAGAGTGATTTGCTCTCTCTTATACATTGAGCCTAAAAAATTGAATGTAATCTAACTTGTACTAACATCCTGACATATATAAATGTTACATAACTCCTTCATAGGATTTGAAAAGTGTGAGTGTACTTATATTTAATCTTGGTTAGCTTTGACATGCAATGGACTTGGCTACATCCACCTTTCTCTTGTATGACACTTACCATAAACTTCAAAAAATAATCTTAAGTTCTCCAAACATGTATATAATGTTCATACAAGGTGGTCAAAGAGTGGGATGACTTTGAGATAAACTTATGAACCTTTGACACCTTTTGAATCAACCTTTCCATATCATATTATGGATACACTAGAACAAAACTTAAGAAGGATAGTTACCTTAAACTTGTAAACACAACTTTAAACTATGCTAATAAGACCTCAAAAAGACCATTTGAAGACCTCATAAGGCATGGAAAGGCTATGAACAAGGTAATAAAACATGACAAGTCATTTTTTTTGTGATTCTCTCTAATGGTTTCTAGAATCTACCCAAGATCTTAGACCACCACTCTCTTTACTTTGTATGCAATGAGCATCTAAAGTTAACCATTACTAGCTACCAAGAAGTTGATGGAGGTTCTGATGCAAAATTTAGCTTCTTAGGACCTGTGTAAGCTTGATATTCATGGAGATGACCTGAGGAAGGTGAAGAGACACCTTGCAAACATTTTCACCTAAAAATGAACTCTCTAAGTTCATACAAGTGTCTAAAATTGCCTACAAAAGTGTGATTTGCTCTCTTTTGTACATTGAACCTATAACACTGAATATAAGTTGACTTGTACTGACATCCTGACATATATACACATTAGATAACTCATTCATAGGCTTTGACATGTGTTTTTGTACATACATTTAATCTTGGTTACCTTTGACATGTATTGGACTTGACTATATACACGTTTCTCTTGTATGACACCTACCTTAAACTTTGCAAAATAACCTTAACTTCTCCAAACATGTATAGAATATTCATGCAAGATGGTCAAAAAGTGAGATGTCTTTGACAGACACTTATGAACCTTTGACACTTTTTGAATCAACCTTTTCATATCATGTTATGGATACACTAGTACAGGACTTAAGAAGGATCATTACCTTGAACTTGTTGAAACAACTTTAAACTATGCTAATAAGACCTCAAAAACACCATTTGAAGACCTCACAAGGCATGAAAAGGATATGAACAACGTAATAAAACATGACAAGTCAAGTTTTTTGTGATCCCCTCTAATGTTAGCCAAAATTTGGCTAACAATTATTTCGGTTTTGCTTTTCATCATTTGGCTTTTGTTGTGTAATAATTGTTTAGTTGATGTTGTTTAACAATTTTTTTTTATCCCTTGTTGTTTCTTGTTTATTAATTGTGCTTTGTGGCTTTTTTCTTGTTCCATGTAAAAATGGACTCTTGAAAAATCCTCACTTTGTCATTATTAAAAAAAAGTTTTTTCTTCTCACTTTGAGAAGTTGGTAAAAATATCATAATATCCTAGGCATATAATGGATTTTGCATCCCATTTGTTTTCCCCAGAAAGATTGTTTTGAACAATGTTTTAACATGAAATGTCTTACAATAGTGTCTAAAAAGCATGAATTACATATATTGTGAATAGTGGAAACATCTAATAAGTATATCTAGTTCATTAAATCCATATTTTGGATCGGGCAGCCTTATATTATTTTGTGTAAACCATCATTTGAGTTTAAAATTTTACGTATAAAATAAATCTATTCAAACTAAACTTTAAAAACATGCCCTAATCTGAATGCTAAAATTTATACTTTACATGTGTTTTATAATTTTTTTCCTCTAAAATGTAAAATGAGTCAAGAAAAACTTGAGAAACAACACGACAAATGTCGTGAGTAATGATTAATCACATTTTTTTTAGAATAATTCTACTATGTAAGAAGGCCAATCAAATAACTTTGTTGGTTTACACTTTTGCTCTTGTGATGGCAAGGTCTACATCTAAAATTTAAATTAGTTTTTGTTTATTAGTCTCTTGCCATGCACATAGTTTCCATCCCATTATCAATTTAAGAATATAGAAAGGTATTTTGATTATAACTAGTTATGATTTTATTGCATCAAAGCATTGTTATCATAAGAAACTCTATGTTGCAAATATGAAATATGGCCCTTTCAAACATATCTTTAAAACGTTGTGTTACTCCTTATTCTCTCTACGATAGCATCAACATTCTATTAAGTTCGTCGGTTGCATCAATAATTAAGACATTTTCATCGACTTCCAAAACACGTCACTTGCACCCCATGATTTTATCCTGCTGTGTTTGTTATCTACATCATTAATTTATACACAATATCCATTATATTGACACAAGCAAAGCTCTGATAGAAATAAAGAAACATGAATCTAATAAAAATAAATGAGCTAAAATGTGAACCTTCGAAGTCACTGAATACAACAATTAAATGCATTTTTATCCACTTCATCACAATTTTTCTGAGAATAATTCTACCATGCAAAGAGACCAATCAGGGAATCTTGTTGGTTTACACTTTTGCTCTAATGACGACAGGGTCTACATCCAAAATTTAAGTCAGTTTTTGTTTATTATTATCTTGCTGTGCAAATAGTTTCCATCACAATATCATTTTACTATTATAGAAATGTATTTTGATTATAACTAGGTATGAATTTATTGCATGAGTACGTTGTTATCATAAGAAACTCTATGTTGCAAATATGAAATATAGCCCTTTCAAACATATCTTTAAAAACTTGTGTTACTCCTTATTCACTCTATGATAGCATCAACCTTCTATTTAGTTCGTTAGCTGCATCAAATCAGACAGCCATTCCATGTCTTTGGACATCTCATCGAATCTTAGTGCTTTCAGTAATTTCTAAACAATATCCATCATATTGACACATACAAAGATCCAATAGAAATAAATAAACATGAATCTAATAAAAGTAAATGACCGAAAATGTGAACCTTCAAAAGTCATTGAATACAACAAATAAAGACATTTTCATCCACTTCCAAAACACGTCACTTGCACCCCATGATTGTATAGCTGATTTCTTATAAAATGGTAAAACATGTTCAGGGTAGGCTAGAGAAAAGCATTGTATGCGAATTTATAATGTTTTCTATCACTTATTTGATAATGAAGATCCAAAATCCAGTATCAATTCATCGGAGAAGGATTATTATAAAATAAATAAATAAGATATAGGTAACTAAAAATCTCATCTTAAACAAATCATGCTTTATAATAGCATTAAAAAATAATTGAGAACATAATAGTAAATACGGTGTCTACCAGATCTAATTGCACATTCTTAATGTTTTATTTTTTACAGCACTTGTAACTAAATCTTAAATTTTTGCCACGTTTGGTGGCTGCCCTGGGTAGAAAGGCCTGATATGAGAATGCAAAATGGAAATCTAAGTCTGGCCACTACCAGATAGACAAAGATAAGACAACTAGTGCTTGAGCAGTTCACTGCTCAGTTTGCACTAAATTTTTTGTTTGAAAACTCTGTTCAAGGACAGATGCCAAATTGACAATACAATTTGAAAAGGAAATTGGTGACTACCATGTGTTCAGCAAGGCCTAATAACTCAGTAATACAAAATTAAACATAAATATAGTAAACGCTACACATCCTGCATTAAGGGGTCCTTAAATTTCAATCAATTAGATGCTAATACAAATTGAATACAAGATTGGTGACCAATAGCTTAGTGATACAAAATAAAACATAGACGTAGCAACTGCCGCAAATCCTACATTTTGTTTACGAACTTTGTTCAATAACAATTTGAAAATGAAAATTGTAACTACCCTGTGTGTAGCAAGGCCTAATAACTTGATAATACAGAGTCAAACATAAACCTGGCAGACAATACTGAACTAAGCCCAGCTAGTGCTTGGGAATTATAATGTTCACTTCACACATCATTTTATTTGCAAACTCAGTCAAAGAAGAATTTGAAAGAAAAACTTTTGATTGCCATGTGGGAAGCAAAGCTTGATAGCTTTAAATACAAATTGAACATAAGCCGAGGTCCTAGATGCAACCATTTACAAAACAAAATTGTAGTCCTAGATCGGTTACTAGTCACTTCACATAACGTTTTGATCACAACCCCTTTTCAGGGATGAATACACAGAATTGATAAATAATTGGTGACTGCTTTGTACGCAACAAGGTTGAGAACTTGATAATATCAAATAGAAAACAAACCCATCCAATGAGACATATACTAGGCGACATTAAATAGTTCTTCAGTAGTTTACTATCCACTTCACATCATGTTTTGTCAGCAAAAACACCATTGAAAGCCAATATCCAAATGTCTATGAAAACAAAATCAGACGATTTGGAATTCTCATTAAATTACCTTTGAAACTTCTTTTGTGAATTTAATGACAAGTGGTTAAATTCATCGCAACACTAATAAATTCATTTACTAATATATATAAATAAGAAGTAACCCTCGGTTTGCAATAATCCTAAATACAATGGTTTTTCCATCATTCTCAACAAAACCAGTGCTTGAGCAGTTTAATATTCACTTCACAGTGTGCTCTGTTTGCAACTATGTTCCAGGATAAAAATCTAGAAGCCTAAACAACAAAATCCAAAGGTTTTAAATTTTCAATCAAATACCTTTGAAACCACCTTGGTCCCAAAATAGTGGTATCCCTGTTTTGCTTGTCGCAACTAGTGCTTCAAAAGTTTAATATTTACTTCAAACTGTGTTTTGAACACAACTCTGCTAAAGGAAAACATTTAATAACTATGAAAACAAAATCAAAAGCCCTGGAATTTTCATTAAAGTAACTTTGAAACTTCCTTAGTAAATTTACTGTCAAGTAATTACATCTGTTGCAAAGCAATAAATTCATTCAGTACACAATACAAGTAACAGATCATCCTCAAACTCGATTATAAAGCATTCTGATTTTTACAGTGACAATCCTCATGTTTTACCAGACAACAGAAAACAAACACTTAAATAGCTTAACAGTTTATTTTTTTGGCCAACCGGGTTGAAAGACAACCGAAAATACCTCAAAAAGTTGATTGACAAACTTTTCATTCAAATGCCTTTGAATAAATTCACTTCACACTGTGTTTTGTTGGCAACCCTATTGAAGGGCAAACCCCAATATAACTTGGGAAATGAATTGAGCTTTTCATTTAAGAATCTTTAAATCTATTCAGTTCACACTGAGTTTTGTTGGCAATTGTGTTTAATGATAAAAAAATAAATATTAAAAAAAAAAAAAGGATGCCCGAGACTCCTGCTAAAATACTTCAAAAATGTATTCCGAAAAGTAAGAAGGGGTTCAGAAATTGGATGCTAATTGGGGGATCGAAAGTTCGACCCAGGGTTGACAACCGCCTGCAGATCAAGATGCTTGCTGACCAATTGAGAGTGGATTTTGTTTCGAAGGATGTTTGGGCTATCGAGTTTTTGAAGGGGTGAGTTTACAGGGACTTTTTTGTGTAGTTTCAGAATTGTACTTTTGAGAATAGGTACCTGATGGCTGCCAATGAGGCCAAGAAGGTTAAGGTATATGGTAAGGATTCAAGGTTAAGGTATATGGTAAGGATTTTATGGGCTTGGCTAATCCTGAAGAGGCTGATGATTTTGTGTGGGAGGATGCAGAGGACGAAGTTGACGAGCAGAGGCTGAGTAATTTGAATGAGCATATTGAAGAAGCAGGGGGCACTGGTGGGATTCAGAAATTCAAGTTCCATTACCATTTTATTGGCATGCTTTCAGTTTTTACATTGCTCTTTCTGTTTGTCGGTTTTGTAGAAAAAATATAACGTATCTAAAACTGAACTTTGGAAAAACTGAAAGCTAAAATCGAAAGAGAAGTTAATATAGACGTGGGGATGATCCAGTTCACTTCATTATGAAGTTCAAATACGCGTAATATTAGCTAACAAACCACAAAATATTACAGAGCAAAAGCAAAAGCATCTAAAACATCGATCCATAGTCTGCTTTACCAGAATCTTTCCCATTCAAAATTCAAAACCTATGTAAAAATCACTGCACTTCTTTCCCACGTAACTTCAAATTAGTAATATTTATTAAAAAGCCTAGCATAAATGTAAATAATGTTACCTCGGAAGGATATTTCCCGTACTCACAGAGAAAAGTGGCATTGGGTGACGGTGACTATGTTATCTTCTCAAAAAAAATCATTGATTGGTGATATGTGATCTCAATCTATTTATATTACTATGTGGGCTCAAAAAATATTTCCAAAAAATAAATGAGCTCCAAATTTTATTGTACGTTCAGGATATTATGATTATCCAATATACTTCTCTAATAAAGAAGAAAAAACTTCTACATGATAATCAAATAAACATAGTATTTAAGGTCGAACATAACAATATTTCTCAAGTTAGAAGGGAATTATATCATCATGATAATCATGAATAGGCTCACAAATTTGTAGCAAGCACAATAGCATTTGATTTATGGATACACTTCAAAAACTACATGGAACTCTCAAGATCATAATAAGTGATCATTTCCAGTTCTTCCCAACTTTCCTTAGCCCAAGTTGTCTAGTACTAAAATTCCCTAAGGCAAGCCTCTACATCATCAACCCTCATTGTTCAACAAATAAATCCAAACAAATTTGTGTTGTGGGATCCAACAAGTGAGCATCAACTCCAACAACAGTTTTGGCCCTCTCCAAAGGCCCGTCTACCGTAACTATCCAATACGTGGACACTACAAAAAACACACAAAAAAATTATTAGCATTCAACAAGTTATTTAAACTATAATATGTAAGTACAAATCTATACAACTATACTTGCCATCATCAATTGAGGGCCACCTATGTAATATGGCTTAATGTTAAGATGGCCCCACCTCCTACTCTTGTGTTGACACCGATCTCATCTCCACTGACACCAATGTTTGGTCCTCAGCTTGTCCCATTGGGGGCACACTTCCTACATCTCCACCACTAACCCCACCACCACCCTATCTCCATAAATGACATCATTTCCCACCACTACTGTAGGTGGAAACAAATGTAGTACTTATGCTCCTGCCCACCTTGCTATATGCCAATTTGCGAAATGGTAATTTTAGTGGCTCTTTATAGCCATTTGGCTATAAGTATATTTTTGGTTGTCTTGAAATGGCTAATTGCGTGAA
The DNA here is from genome assembly GCA_037957365.1 of Torreya grandis. Lineage (NCBI taxonomy): Eukaryota > Viridiplantae > Streptophyta > Pinopsida > Cupressales > Taxaceae > Torreya > Torreya grandis. The sequence continues at coordinate 3,229,543 of JARHVA010000515.1, forward strand.
AATATGCATTGGTCGATTAACCCAAATTTTATATAGTTTTCTATATTTATATTTCTAATTTCCTCATAAGATATATTCTAACCTATTTTGCGAGATAGTTTTGCCATAATTACTTCTACGAAACTATGTCCCAAAATAGGTTAGAATGTATAGTGATTATGGTGAAACTATGTTCCAAAATAGGTTAGAATATCTACCCCCTCAAACCTAATCAAGAAAACCTTAATTTCACTACTTTGCATTTTTTTTGAACTCACCTTAAATTTTCTTAAAGTTCTTCATTGTTCTGAATTTTCACAAATATTTACCTAATATTTTGAATTTACCCTATCTTTCCTTAAATTAGTCGAATTGGCTCGAATTACATGGATTTTCTCTAAATTATCCTAATATTTTCAGTTTTACCTAAACTTTCCTAATTTTTCCACTTTTAAACTTTTGCTTAAAATTCCAAATTTTTGTTAATTAACCTAATTTTTCAAAATTTCCAAATTTTTTGCACTTCTCCATAAAATTGATGAAGTTTCACTAAATTTGTCAAAATTTCCTTAATTTTTCAAATTTCATTTAAATTTGTCTAATTTTACATAGTTTTTTAAATTTTTACTATTTTGACCTAATTTATCGAAGTTTCCATAATATTAGGAAATTTACCTAAATTTGTCAATTTTCCCCATTTTTTTGAATTTTCTTAGCTGATTATATAGTTAGATTTAGAGATTTTTGACACAAGTTCTCAATTTCAAAACATTTAGCTAGAATCAATTTTTTAATCCACTTTTATTTACAATGTTTCAGGTCTTAACTTTTACACGTGTCATCTAGGATAAATCAAATCATAATTTCATGGAGAAAAGTTAACTTGTGCACTTTTTGTCCTTCATAATTTTGTCATGGAAACCATAAGAGAGCTAGTGCTCTAGAATACACATGTAGAGGCCAAATATTTAATAATTTTCTAATGATGTGTGATAGGGTGTATTTATTTACAATAGTAACAACTTAAGTTTTCTCAAATGCTTATGATCTTGAATGTTGATGATCTACAAGAACATTAGTGAAATGCAAGTTTAGGAGGGTTGGGGGAAAATTTGAAGACTTTTATTTAGAACAAGATTATTCTTTCAAAGAGTCACCACCAATGGGTTTTATCTTCTCTTCTTTCTTAGTGTACCTTTTGGCATGTATATATTGAACTTGTTGGAAATATTGTCATTGATGTCAAAGGTATAGCATTGGTGATAAAGGCCCCATAGCATTTATTGTCTAAAGGTGTTTTTAATGATCATATTTTTACTAAAATGTGTTGATATTTATTTAATATTCACAAATATATTTTTGGTTGCATAAAATCCAAAAGAGGGCCCATGGAGAAGTCAAAGAGTCATATGGTAAAGACAAAAGAGGATGGGACACATTTTCCCATGAAGAGTCATCTTAAAGAATTCCAAGAGTCACCAAGTGAAGACAAAAGAGGAAAGGCACAATTTCTCATGAAGAGACACTCTGAGGAATATGAAAAGTTTCTAAGATAAAGACAAAAGAGGAAAGGACACATTTGCTTATGAAGGGTCACCATATGACTTTCCAAATACAAGGATTCAAAGGGTCATGCAAGTTTGGTGCCATTTTCCATGTGAGTTGAAAGGTCACAAAGGGTGAATGCGAAAGGACATTTTGGAAATCTATAAATAAAGGCTTGAGAAGCCATTTGTAATATGTAAGAGTGTGCATGGTTTGTATTTCAATAAGAAGAGCAAGAAGAGAGAAGAGAGAAGAGAATAGAAAAGAAAGAGATATTGTAGAGTTATATCATTTGTTGAGAAATCAACATTGAGAGATAGTTGTGTTATCTACACAGAGGGGTTGGTGCTCCTACAAGTTGGTGCTTGCAAACATTGTAATTTGAGTTAGTGCTCATTTGCATACTTGAGATAGTTCTCCGCGGTTTTCCCCACTTTGGGTTTTTACATAAAAATCTAGTGTCTCTCTCTCTCTCTCTCTTTTGTGGTGCATGTTATTACTTCAGTTTTATTACATATATTGAATGAATGTTTAAGTTGATTAAGGAATTGAATTAAGTAAAAGATTTAACAAGATATATGATATAGTGATTCACCCCCCCCCGCCCCCCCGCCCCCCCCTCTTAGTATATCCCATGCTTAATAATTGGTATCATAGTAGGTTCCTTTCGAAAAAGTTTTATAGCTTGAAGGTAGATCAGGGAAAGCACAATGGGTAGATCACATGAAGGTTTTTCTATAAATAAGTCACTTTTGTTTGATGGGACAAATTATGATTTTTGGAGCATAAAGATGAGGACTTGTTTGATGTCTCTTGGATTCAACATTTGGCAAGAAGTTGTGGAGGAATACAAAGATCCACAAACACTTGTGACCACTACAAAAAAAAAGAAAGCAAGTGAAAATAATACTAAAGCTTTAAATGTTATTTTATGTGAATCAAAATTTGTTAATGTTATGCAATGCAAATCTACTCATGAGACTTGGGTAAAGCTTGAAAATATTTATAAAGGTGATGGAAAGGTTCAACAAGATAAGCTCCAAAATTTTAGAAGATAGTTTGAGTGTTTGAAAATGGAAGAGGAAAACAAATATAGCAAGATATCTTTTGTAGGTTGATCAAATAGTTAATCATATTCGAGGCCTTAGAGAAAAGCTAGAAGAATTAACGGTGGTCCAAAAAGTTTTGAGATCCCTACCAATGAGATATGATGCAAAGGTTTTAGCAATCAAGGAGATGAAGGATCTAGCTAATCTAAAGATGGATGAACTACATGGTATTCTCACATTATATGAGATGTGAACTGAACAAGAGAAACCCTAAAAAAGGGAAGATACTTTCAAGACATCAAAGAATGATAAGGCTAAGATTTAAGAATCAAGTGACAAATCCAGCGATGATGAAGATGACAACGAAACTCTTTTTATTCATAAGCTGAAGAAAACACAGGTATATATCAAGGAAAATTGCCTTTCAAATGTTTTAATTATGAAAAGACTAGACATTTTGTAGCTAAGTGCCTAGATAAGGGTAATGGTGACAATGAATAAGGAAAGTCTACATACAAGAAGAATTTCAAAGGAAAATTCAAGAAGGGATTTGAGAAGAAGATTTTATATTCTCAAGATCCTAGCTCAGCCAAAGATAGTGAAGTTAGTGATTTAGAAGAAGGAGAAGAGATTCTATTCATGGCCATACAAGAAGATAACTTTTTAAGCAAAAGTACAGATGATCAAGAAGAAGAATAGGATGAAGCCAAAGTAAATATAGAAGGAGAAATCATTTGTGTCTTAGAAGAGTTAAAATCTCTTGAGAAAAAGAATCGAAGATTGAAGCTTCAAATAAAGAAAAATTAAAAAAAGTCAAAGGAAACAATTGAAGATCTATAAGCACACTTTGAAGAAGCTAAAAAGAATGAAAAAGATTTAACATCACAATTGTAAAAAGTAAGTGAAGAATGTGAGAGGTATGTTATTGAAATTGCTTATTTAAAAGCAAATCTTGAGAAAACAAATAAAGCAATCAATGATAGAGCAGTCAATGACTCAAAATTTGAGAATATCACTAATATGTTGAATAAGATATTATAAAGTCAAAGATCAATGTTAGATAAGACAGATATTAAATTTGAAAAGGAGAAAGGAAAGACCACTACTTCCATAGATAAGGTTAACACAGAAAAAGGAAAGAGCTATATTGAAGCTCTTAGAAAAGAGAAAATAAAAACCGAAGAAGTTAAAAATACATAAGACATCTCAAACAAAAAAGGCTAGAAGGAACAAAGCTACAAAAAGCAATTAGGTTAGATATACACAATCAAGTTCTATTTTTATGGTTACTATTTTTATCATAATGGATATGGTCATAAGAAAATAGAATGTCAAAAAAGGGCTTACAATTTTAGAAACAAAGAGAAGGAAACTCATACAAAAGTCTCAACTTTTTTACTCTATCAATCTTTAATGAAGAAACCATAATATGTTACAAGTACAACAACTTCAAACACATAGCCTAATATTGTAGAAGCATGCTTGAGTCAATCAAAAAAGACCATATTTTCAAGATTCCATTCATCAAGAAGAAATTCAGACAAGTTCATGGCAGAAGAAACAACCTAAAAAGTCTATGTTGGGCCAGACAGCTTTGCATGCAATAAATGAAGAAAATCCATGGTTCATAGATAATGGATGTTTGAGGCACATGACAGGAGATAAGAGTAAGTTTATAACCTTGAATAGTGGAATTTGGAGATAATACTACTTCCTGAATTATCGAAAAAGGGACACTAAGTTTGGATAATGGTAGAACTAAAACTAAAAATGTTTTTTATGTAGAAGGTCTTAAGCACAATCTTTTGAGTGTAAGTCAAATGTGTGATTAGGGACACACACTAGATTTTTATGTATAAAGTTGTGAGATTAGAATAAAAAACTCAAATATGTTGGTTGCAGATGCTCAGAGAACAAGTAACAATCTGTATATGTTATCAAATATCAAATGTCAAAGATGTTATTTGAGTTAGATTGAATAAAGTTGGGTATGGCACAGGAGAATGAGATACATAAATTTTGATAATATTTTCAACACTAGCAAGAATCAAGCAGTCATAAATCTTATAAAGATTACAAATCCCTACAACATGCTTTGTGAGCCATGTCAGCATGAGAAGTAGGTCAGAAGATAGTTTAAGATAAAAGAATATTTGACCACTCAAATGTTAGAACTTGTTCACAGTGGTTTGTGTGAATGTATGATAACTCAAAGTACTTAAGGTGGGAAATATTTCATGTTTCTCATTGATGATTTTACATGCATGACTTGGGTAATGTTTTTAAATAAAAAATTAGAAGCTTTCAGACACTTCAAATCATTCAAAGCATTAGTTGAGAATGAAACTAATTTGAAGATTAAGTGCCTGAGATTAGATCAAGGAAGAGAATTCATGTTATATTAATTTATATACTATTAAGAAGATCATGGGATAAAGAGACATTATTTAGCATCCAGATCTCCACAGTAAAATGGAGTAGTAGAGCAAAAAAATTACACAGTTCAGGGGATGGTGAGGACAATGCTAAATGAATCTAAGATACCAGATAAATATTAAAAAGAGGTAGTTGGTATAGTAGTGCATATTAATAATAGAGCATTATTGAGATTCAACAATGACAATACTCTCTATGAGCTATGAAAAGACAAACTAGCTATAGTTGATTATTTTAGAGTTTTCGGTAGTAGATGCTTAGTAAAGAAAATTGATGAAAAACTAGGTACATTTGAATCTAGAATAGATGGAGGTATATTTATTAGTTATTATTTTAAAATTAAAGATTATAAATGTTATAACAAAATAACTAAGAAAATAATTGAAAGTACAAGTGTCAAGATAGAAGAAGATGGATCACAAAGACCCAGTGATCCAGTAGACATTCCTGAAATCATTGAAGAAGAAGATTTTGAAGAATCAGATGAAGATGAGAAGAAGGAACAAAATGACACAAAGACCCCATAAAAATATGTTCAAATAAATCATATTAAGAGTGACATAATTGGGAATATAAATGAATGAGTTCGCACCAGAAGGATGATGGTAAGTGATTTTGAGCAAGTACTTTTTTCTTTATTATCCAAAATTTAGCCTAATTTTTTTCTAAATCTAGAGATGATGAGCATTGGGTTAAGGTAATGGATGAAGAATTAAATTAGATAGAAAATAATAATACTTGGGAATTAGTAACTAGACCAAATAATCAAAATGTGAAGGAATAAAGTGGGTATACATAAATAAGTTGAATGAAGATGGTGAAGTTACCATGAATAAATATAGGTTGGTATGTAAAGGATATGCTCAAATTGAGGGTATATATTTTGAAGAAAATTTTGTACAGTAGCAAGGCTAGAGGCTATTAGAATCTTTCTTGCATATGCAGTGTTTAAAAATTTCAAAGTTTTTCAAATGGATGTCAAATCTGCCTTCTTAAATGAGAATCTATAAGAAGAGGTCTACATTGAGCAGCCTGAGGGATTTATTCTCTTAAATGATAGTAGCCATGTATGCAGATTGATGAAAGAACTGTATGTATTGAAATAAGCTCTCAGAGCTTGGTATGCAACACTTGATAATTACTTGCATGATCAAGGTTTCAAGAGAGGATTTGTTGATAGTAATCTCTACATTAAAATAGAAGGTGAGCATCAATTGATTGTTGTGGTATATGTTGATGACATCATTTTTGGAGAAAATATTGAAAAGATGACAAAATAATTTTTTGATAATATTCAAAAATAATTTTAGATGTCTATGCTTGGAGAATTGTCATTTTTCTTAGGGTTGCAAATATTTCATTTAGATAAATGAATTTTCATATCTCAAAGTAAATATGCCAAGGAAATTTTGAGTATTGTGCATTAGTTGGCACACCAATGAGTATAGGGAATAAGGTGAGCAAGGATGAAGATTCACCTATTATAGACCAATCTTTGTATAGATCTATGATTGGTAGTCTTTTATATTTGATAACATTGAAGCCAAACATCATGTGTGCAATAGGTATGGTTGCAAGATATCAGTCAACTCAAAAATATAGTCATGTTCAGTTGGTGAAAATAATATTTAGATATGTCAAGGGGACATTGGATTATGGATTATGGTATCCCACAAGTAGAGATTTCACTTTGGTTGCTTACACAAATTCAGATTGGGTAGGTTGCTTGGATGATAGAAAGAGCACAAGTGAAGGAGATTTCTTCCTTGGTGATAGCTTAGTATCATGGCTAAGAAAAAATTAGAACTTAGTATCACTTTCTACAGTTGAGGTAGAATATATTGTAGTCGTATTGTGTTTTACTCAAGTGCTTTGGATGAAGCAAACTTTAGAAGAGATCAAGGTAAAATATGATGAATTTATTTCTATTTTTTATGAGAATACAAGTGCTATTAATATTTCTAAGAATCTAGTGATGCATTCAAGAACAAAACATATTCCTATCAGATATCACTTCTTGAGAGATCAGGTTGTAGATAAATAGGTTAAGATAGAATATATCAATACTATAGAACATATTGTAGATATTTTCACAAAGGTACTACCAAAAGACACATTTGAGTATCTATGGGAGCAGTTGGGAGTAATTTATTTTACTTCCTACCATTGAGAATCAACATCAGTTGAGGGGGAGCTAAGTGTTAGCTCCAGGATAGGCCCTTTGCCATTTATGTTAAAGGGGGAGAAGAATAAGAAACATATACAAGAATTGGTACATGGAACATGTACATGATGCTATAATAAGGGGAAGTTACTGTATGTTTTTCAAATGATAGTATGTGCAAGTTTTAAAATGTGGCAATTTCAATTTGAGGTTGCCATCAGTAACAAAAGGGGAGATTGTTGAAAATATTGTCATTGATGTCAAAGGTCTAGCATTGGTGATAAAGACCCCATAGCATTTATTGTCTAAAGGTGTTTTTAGTCATCATATTTTGACTAAAATGTAATGATATTTATTTAATATTAATGAATATATTTTTGTTTACATAAAAGTCAAAAGAGGGCCCATGGAGAAGTCAAAGAGTCATGGGATAAAGACAAAAGAGGAATGGGAAACATTTTCCCATGAAGAGTCATCTTAAGGAATTCCAAGAATCACCAAGTGAAGATAAAATATGAAGGGCACAATTTCTCATAAAGGGACACTATGAGGAATACGAAAAGTCACCAAGATAAAGACAAAAGAGGAAAAAACACATTTGCTTATGAAGGATCACCATATGACTTTTCAAATATAAGGATTTGAAGGGTCAAGCAAGTTTGACACCATTTTCCATGTGAGTTGAAAGTTCACAAAGGGTGAATGCCAAAGGTTATTTTGGAAAGCTATACGTAAAGGCTTGAGAAGCCATTTGTAATATACAAGAGTGTGCATGGTTTGTATTTTTCCAATAAGAAAAAAATAAGAGAAGAGAAAAGAGAATAGAAAATAAAAATATATTGTAGAGTTATATCATTTGTTGAGAAAGCAACATTGAGACATAGTTGTGTTATCTACACAAAGGGGTTGGTGCTCCTGTGGGTTGATGCTCATAAATCATTATTGTGTTGGTTCTCAACAAAGGGGTTGGTACTCCTACAAGTTGGTGCTTGAGAACATTGTAATTTGAGTTGGTGCTCATTTGCATACTTTAGATAGTTCTCTATAGTTTTTCCCACGTTGGGTTTCCACATAAAAATCTGGTGTTTGTCTCTCTCTCTTTTGTGGTGCATGTTATTGCTGCAGTTTTAGTGCATATCTTGAATGAATGTTTAAGTGGATTAAGGAATTGAATTAAGTAAAAGATTTAATAATATATATGATATAGTGATTCACCCCCCCCCCTCAGTATATCCCATGCTTAATAGAACTTACTCTTAATTTGAAATCATCACATCTGTATCTTCAATACATATTTTTTAGATTACCATTGAAACAAGTATATCTATGGAATTAACTGATGATATTTTTTCATGCTTATACTATATAGGTAAGTAGTGTTCATTGAAAGACAAGATTGATTCAAAAAATATATTACTTAATCAAAGGACAAAATTATCATTATAATTCATCCATAAAGTTTTTACTACATGATTTCCATCAATTTTAATTTAAAACATTTTAAATTTGTTCAAAATTGGCAAAAAAAATGTTTGTCTCCTACATGCATGCATGCATACATACATACATACATATACACACAGATACATACATACATGTATGCACATACATATATACATGCATGCATACATACATACATACATACATGCATGCATGCATGCATGCATGCACATACACACATCATACATACATACATACATATATTCAATTTATGTTTTAAAAAACGCAATAAAACATGGTATTTTTTAGGTTTACATAGCCATCATCTTCTTTTTCTCCTACCCACTATGGACTATGTTTTTTCTTCTTATTTATTTCTCAAAATTACTTTACCTATTATTCTAATGTGGGTGATTTCGTCAATATATCTAAAATTAGACACTCGCATTAAGCAAGTCTTCCCACTCAAACTCACAATACCCCACACACAAATTAAAACTCTATTGATACACTCATATACCCTATCCTAAAGATTACCCAAATCAAACAATCACACTCAAAAACCCTAGCCACTTAAACATACAAAACCCTAACCCACACACAAATTTAAAATCCAAAAACATGTGCAAACCCTACCCATAGACTACCCAAATAAATAACTCATATTTTTAAACCCTTCCTCTCAAAATACCTAACACTCACAATCACATTCCCTTCTATACCCCAAATAATCTCACTAACATTCCATGTTTGACCTTCCCTATCCAAAAAAAATCCAATGACATTCCTCACACTGATATTCCCTGACTGAAAGCAATTGTAATCATAAAATGAAAAAAGGAAACCTAAATAAATTAAGATATGGTGTTATATTTGATTTTAGAAACATCACACATGATTTTAGTGATTATAGGGCCTTTACAATGTCACTAGTATGTAGTGACATTAAGTTTATGCTAAATTTTGATTTGTTGATAAAAAATATCAATACTTTGGGCATACAATGTAATTTGGATCTCTTTTTTTAATGAAAATTATTTTTTCAAGAGCCTAACATAATGGTTTAGCTATAATATGTTCCTTTGTTAGCAATGAGTGGAGAATATAATGAAAGTTAACAGAGTCAATAATCATTGTTGTCAAGTATCTATTGTAAAAATTGAGACCCAAATCCTTTTAGGATATTGTATTTAGGTAAATGTTGAATGGGGAACTCAATTAGGGAAAATTGAGGCCAAAAACAATTTGGTTTGTTGTAATAAGGTTTATGATGCTCAATTTTCCCTAATTGCATCTATAATGGGCCACTCAATTAAGACATATCATATTAGGTTATCCCAATTAGGGCATATGATGCCCCAAATTAAATTAGGTAGTTGCACTTAGGTCATTTCACATTATTTTATTTCAATTAGGGCATGTCAAATCCAAAACCACATTAGGTTGTTTCAATTAGGTCAATTCACATTATGTTATTGTAATTAATTTTAGGTTGTTGTAAATAGATTGAATCATGTTAGGTTATCATAATTAAAGAATATCATGTACCAAATCACATTAAGTTTTTAAGATTATGGCATAATAAAAAGAATTAAATAACATTAGGTGATATAGAGTCCAAAATCACATTAAGTTATCTCAATTAGGGCATATTGCATCATAAAACACATTAGTTGGATATCATAATCAGGGCATATCAAGTACTAAATTAGATTAGATTATTGAAATTAGGTTTATAGGGATCGATATGATCTAATTATATCCTCCATTCAAATAAGTTATTGGTTTCATGGGGCTCTCAATTAGGGCATATCAAGTATAAACCACACTAAATTTTCACAATCAAGTCAAATGACATTTGGTTGTTAAAAATAGTTATCAAATCACATTATGTTTTCATAGTTATGGCATATTGAGTCCAAAAACACATTAATTTATCAAAATTAGGTCATATGATTTCCAAAATCACATTAGGTAATATTGAGTCCCAATGCACATTTAGTTATCAAAACTAGGGCATATTGAGTCCCAAACCATATTAGGTTGTCACAATTAGGTCAATTCACATTCAACCAATCACTTGATCAAGCCTAAATAACATAAGATTGTTGTAATGTTGCCACCTTGCAAGCTACAAACCCCTTTTCAATGCATACATGGCACATAAATCTAGGTTATAATATAATATTAACTAGTTCTTTGTTAATATTATTGTTATAGTATTGATTGGATTCTAACTTAAGACTTTACATTATTAATTAATTGCTCAAGTTAATATATTTATAATTGTAATATATTATATATATATATATATAATAAAAACATTATATATATATATATATATATATAATTATATATATTGATATATTATATTATAACATAAAAATATTAAATATATATATTTATTTATATAGTATTTTTATAGTATAATTATTATAATATTTATATAATTATTATAATTATCATATATTTATTATTAAAATATGTTATTATATATAAATATATATTATATTCATATAATATAATATATTATATATTAATTATTAATATATAATATATGTAAATTTAATAATACTATATAATATCTAATCATATTATATATTAAGATTCAATTATTATTATTATTATTATTATTATTATTGAAGGTGCAAGTTTTGCCAAAAGGGATGTTATTTTATGTTTTGGTAATGCACACTTTTATAAAGAAAATGAGTGTAAATTGATTGTCATACATTAATCAATACCCATGACCAATTACCCTTTAACACCTTTTGTACACGAAGCAGTAATAAATAATAATCTTATGTTTTTTGTGGAGGCAATAGTGGAAAATTATGTTGTGTGTTCCTTCATACATCATGGCACTTAACTGTGCAAGGAGGAGATGCTTCGTTTCACAATAAGCTTGAGAAATGGTAAAGTGGTTGGGAAGGGAAAGGACATATAAAAAATGTAAGTGTGAAATATTTAATGGGATATAGTACACGAAAGGTCCCATTTTATACACCAAACCTAGATTTTCATTACCTACCCACATTGCAAAGGGGTCCATAGCTTGTAGGGTGGCAACATATTTGATTGGTTGTTTTCTATTGCCAAGGGAGACCGAGTATGAAATGAAAGTTGATTTGATTGTATTAAGGCACCATGTCTGATGTTGGCTCAAATCAACACTGAAATAGCACTGATGTGGGGAAAATACACTGAGGTCCTAGAGTTTATCTTACATCTTTTGTTCATTCTTGCTCCCAATATATTGACACCTAAAGCAATTACATCTGGGTTAAGAAAATCCAAAAATGCCATAATCAAACCCTTAAAATAAAAGGCAACCAAAATTAGAGCCTATTTTCATAAGCATTTTATTTATCCCTACTAGCAAAATAAAAAATCTAAGGGAGCACTAGGAATAAAATTATGTTTTTAAAGGATTTCAAAAATGAATAACATATATTTTTTGTATAATGCTTCATGAAAAAAGGTGAGATGGGATCAGTGGTCATGGGTTTGAAGTGAGGTATGAATACCAATTTACATTATTTAACTTTAAAAAACCCTACTTTATCGACATAGAAAAACACATCCATCCAAGTATAACTTGCACCTTTTGGGCAAATGCTAGTATAAGGAGTTGTTGTCAACTTTCCCTTGAGTTTTTTGTGGCCACAAAGTTGATATATAGTGCATCAATGGTATATTTACAACAAATAAACAATGTGTATATTTTGTTGACACTAACAATTTAATATGGTCAATAAATCCCACTCAAGCAACTAGGATAATGTACATCACTATAACAATCTACAGGGTAGAACATTTGAAAGTCACTATAAAATAATTAACCAATTTTTTGTTCATATTTTCATAGAGGTCACAAAAGGTTAGGGGAGATGTTAACACATATCATGAAAAAGTGTAACAGCCTTTTAAAAGATACCTTCGGTCCTGATAATCTCTGAGTGGGCTAAGCAATCAATGTAATTGGTGGTCCCATAGACCATTCAATCTCATGGATGTAATTAAAACCTTTTCATTTCATTTCAAAACAAAAAAAATTCCATGAAAACTTATGTTTGATATCTCTAACACCTAACAAAGTATATCCAAAGATGAATATTCCCTAAGGTTTTGCTAGTGAAGATGCTAGACACATTGAAAAAAGTATATATAATAATAAGAAGATTAAAATCCAAAATGTTTACATTACCTCTAAAATTTATTTAAATCATCACAAAATTATGACATCTTCATCAATCATTATGTCTCCTTTTTTACCTAACCACATAAATCTAAACTCAACATTTCCATTTTTAAATTACATAAAAATTGTAAACTTGAAAACAATGACAATATTTAAGTAGTTATTATATCTCATTATAGTCATACCCTTTCCAACTAAGGTTGAAATGATAGGTAGAAAAGTTTATCTGGGATTAATAAATTTGAGGGTCTCAATGAGGGGGGGGGGGTGGGGGGTGGTGGTGTGGGGGTGGGGTTGGGGTTGGGGTTTGGAGGGGGGATTTAATTGAGAGGAGGGAAATTTGAAGTCAAGCAAGAGAAAGGAAATTTGTAGTGATGGTAGGGTTGGTTTACATGGATCATATTATGTTATTCCAAGAGGTGTAAATATTTTAGGGTGAAAACATAAATCTTTGGTTATCATCATTAGATTATATTGCAATTGATTGCTTAGACTCTTCATTATTTTTATTTTGTTTTATGCTAGTAACAAGCTTATGGAAAATATTAGTTAGTGAAAGCTACCCAATCTTATTGTGGGAAATCAAATTGGAAGGCTTTAGTATTCAATTCCACAAATTCCCTTATTTTATACCTTATCATTTCCTCTTTTTCTCCTTTCTGAACAAACCCACCTTAGTTTATATCCACCCATCCACTATAGGTCAGTGTTTTATCTATTTTGGGATTATAAGAAAATGCCTTAAAGAATAAAAATGTTTAAGTGATTTTAATAATAACATTTAGATTCATACATTATTTAACAATAAATGTATTCAAGCATGTGCAAAAAATATCGCAATAACTAGAAGACCAAGGTTTTAAGAGTTAAAAGAGAGCGTATCTTATTTTGATGATATGTTTGAGACTTTCAAAGATGTTAAAACTCCTCATAGGTACACTACCTAATTCTATATTTTGTTCATTCCAAGATTTATTACTTTTTTAGTCTTAGACACTTGCATGAATTGGGGACATATGCATTGATGCTACTAACCATGTCTCAACGTAACTTTCTTGTAAAAAATACTCTCTATATAAATATGCAACTGCTTAGGTCTTTATAGTTTTTCTGTTGCCTTCTTGTTGATATACTTGGATCATACACATAGGATTTGCATGATTGTATGTAGATCAAAAACCCTAGTTACTCAACTTAGACCACCTATGAATCAATAAAAATGGGTTAGCATGTGAGTCAAGCTAACCTTAACAATATTGTTGTTGCTAAGTGTTGACTACATAGCCATAGAGGGGATTAGACTCAAATTTAGTTCTCCTTCTTAGTTGTGTGTGTGTAATGGTGATTATGTACTCTTTATCCTATTTCAAACCTTAGCACAAGAAAATGTAGGTGCAATTTGACCTTTTGTAATACTTCATAACACAATGTTATGAAATTGAGTGTAAGTTCTAGTTTAGGAGATTTTGAATAATAATGTATATGCTAAATTAGAAACTTGCTTTGTGATAAATACAATGTCCTAGATTTGTATATATAGTGATCCTTTTAATTTTGAATTTAAAACCTAGTGGTATGCAAAAATCCAATAATAGATAAATATATGGGCCCTTTTAAAATGGTTACAAAGTGACAAGGACTAAAAATAAATAATACAACAAGATAAGACATTCGTGTTAGAATAGCACACTAGCATCAATGCTAGTGTCTAACACTCAATGCAAGTGTTTGGGCATTTTAGATATAAAATAAATACAATAAATAATAAGGATCCCTACCACAAGGTGACCAAAGTAAAACATATTCAACATAAATTACCAAAAGATACTACATTGTAATAAAAATACATGAAGCCCGATGGACCCATGTGAGACCATGCCACTAATTACCCAATGTGTCGTCAAAAAGCCTATACATACAAAACTAATAAATAAGAAAATACACAACAAATCTTGTACCAAATATGGGTATCTACATATTCCCCCTTTAATTTAGTAATACATTAAGGATGGAGGTAAATTACTACAGTTAAAGGAAGTTTAAATCTGGGTTTGTAAACACACCTTGGACTTGTGTGGTAGTTCCAACTTGAATTTTGTAGCTCCATATCCTACAACTAAAAACATGTTATAGTATAATTAATATATATAAACTAAAATGATTAATGTATAAAAAGTTTTAATAGAGATAGAGCATGGATTAAGTACACCTATATATATGATTTATAATGATGTCTTCTAGAATAAGGTCCTTGCCATGGACGATGGAGAAATAGCTAGTGGAATTAAGCCCCTATCCATTTTTTGGCTAGGAAAATGAATGAGTCAACAAGTGGTCAAGTGTGTTACATTATGGGGATGATTTATTGTATAAGGAGGTTTTGGAGGTTATCATTACCTAAACATGTAAAAATGGGAGTAGTTCCAAGTACATCACTAGCATAAAATCTCAACCGCACCACTCAATTGTAATAAATTATCTCATATAACCAATCTAGCCAATCTATCTAATCTAGCCAATATAACCTAAGTCAAATGTTGTACCCATATCAGCTCATAATAATATAATTAGTTCTATGTACATCAAGCACAAAAATATTTATCACACTATTAAAAAAATAGCTGACTACTAGAGAATGATAAAT